>JANHGO010002759.1:0-28986 GCA_024606505.1 Aquila spilogaster
ACATTTATCCTGATTAGCATTCACTAAGCTTTTATGTGCACACACAGTTATTGCCAGGGTAGGGAAGAGGGGAGAGTGGGAAATGACAGTAAATTATTTGGCTGGTGAAGGTCGGGGAACTGAAACAAGGATATCGCTTTCACTGCAGTTGCACAGTGACTGCAGGCTGAAGAGGGAGCTTGTGCTGTAAGCCCCAGTGAGCAGCAGCCTCGGGGGAAGCCCCTGAGCTATGCACGGGGAAGGCAGGGGCAGACGGGGGAGTAGAGCTCCAAGGCGGCCGTCATGAGCTCACTCAGAGAAATGAGAGTTCCTGGTGGTTGCTCTCAGTTCTACAGCACCAAACACTAGAGAGGCTCCTTTGCATCACTACTGAGACGGAATGGCAAAAACTTTGGTAAGCTTTACAAAGCTCTTTGGGAATTAACCCCCTCTATACTCAAGGTAAGTTCCAGCCCTGGCCCTGAGAAGCAGTAGCAGGACACAAATCTCCCAAATGTTTGCTCTGCTTTCCTTTCCAGCACGTCTAGGCTGCTCTCCAGAGACATCACTCTCCTGCTGACCTGCCCACTGTGTAATGATACCACATCACTTCCAAGTACCAGATTTCCCTTTGCTATCCGTGCATCTAGCTGACACCAGAAACGCTTGCCATCTGCAAGAAATGCAGGAAATCCCCTTGATAGTACCTTAAATGCATCAAGAGATCTACCAGCAGCATTCCTGGCCCTGCACCTTCACCCTGCTTGTTCTGTACAGGATAAAGAACGGAGAGAACACACCAAGACTTGTACCAAGTGTATCACAGCATCTCCCACTCCAGCCTTCTCCTTCCTCCTCCTCACCAACACCTCTCCTCAGACTTGTGTTTGCCTTTCTGAGGGAATCCTGAGAGTGTGCAATCTACAGCACAGGCTGAAATTACAGGCAAACCATCCTCTGGCAGCAACAGACAGGCAGCAGTAACCAAGCTGTCTCCTGCAGAATGGCACTGCCTGTGCCAGGCTGCGCTCTGTGTCCTCAGCTGGACAGTTACTGAGATAGCTAACCTTCTTCCAACACTGTTCAGTAGGCAGGAACCCCACATGCAGAAAGTGCCTGTCTTGCTCACCGGGCTTTGCAACACATGGGGCAACTACAAGCTTTTCAAGACTTTCTGCACAAAAAGTCATGAGGCCCAATGAAGGCAAAAGCAGCAGTAGCGATGGTGAGGGTGGTGGATGGTAGCTGCTACTTGCAAACAAACCTGGGCATCCAAAGCCATACCTAGACTTTGAGGATGGCTCCTGTGTGAAGATGAGTCTAACAACCATATGCCTCAGGATTGCTGCACTGCAAATGAGCAAAAAGACTGAGGCAGGGAGGTGGCTACCCACACTTGAGGTGTCCTGCTATAAGGCAACAATGAGAGAGCTGTCAGAGGCAGCTGCTGCTCACACTATTTCCAAGGCTGAACAGCACCTACACTCAGTGTAGCAGTACATACGGCAGCTGAAGTTAAAAAAAAAAAAGTCTGTGCTGAAGTCAAAGTGCAAAGGAGATGCAGTCCTAAAACGCAGAGCATTAGCAAGATCTGAGCACCAAAGGGGAGAGCCAGGGAGAAGGTGAAATGAGACTCCTGCCAGCCAGGCAACCAAAAAACCTTAACAGACAGACAGGGGAAGAAATTTACAGCATGTTTTGCTGATGAGTACAATTTGATTCCAAAGACCCACATCAGTTCTATCTCTGCTGCCTCTTCCATGAATACATTAAATTAATGTTGAAGCTGCTTTTTCAACTAATCTGATACCATTGCTAGCACTCCTGGCTGCTTTAGATACAAGCATTACTGCAAGTCGTGATAACTTACGTGTAAAAGGGACAAGGCTGCTAGAAGAAGCTCACTTCTGTTGTGGAGCAAGAGGTCATGGAAATACCAAACCATTTTGCAAAAGGAACCAGGAGCTGTAATCTAAGGAAGAAGAATGAATGCCCTAGAGGATACAGACTTAGTACAGTTGCAACTACTGTTCAGCCACAGCTATACGACCTTTTTTTCCTACAGCTTTATTCTTGGCTAACACTAAAGCCTGACATGAATGGTAGAAAGGTCTCCAGTTAAGAAAAACTTCCTCTAACTTCCACAGAGGCTGCAAGGCCAGACTCCATGTGGGAAACCCACGGCTAGCAAGCAGTCTGTTGTTCTGTATGGAAAACATGCACAAGGTGTAGAAGATACATACCAAATGTATGTGCATGGCACAAGCAAATGCAGTGCTAAGCCGTCCCAATTACTACCCAAAAGCCAGGCAGGGGGATGTAGAGAAGAGCAAATCAGAACACAAACAGATATATCTCCCCAGAAATCACAAACTGTTTCCCTTCCCTCTACACTGCAGTTCTCCTTAGCCCAAGAGACAAACGTACTGCTCATCATGGATGTGCAGACAGTGTAATTCATTTTTTCAAGACAGAGGCCAAAGACCCAGGTCGGTACTCCTGGAATTTTTCAGCTGCCAGGTCAAAGGGTTACAATGAGGTCATACTGGGTGCATGAGGAATGAGGAGGAAGAGTCAGAAATTTTGGAACACAAACAGAGAAAGAAGCAATTCAACCGACACCTGATTTGGTAGCACAAGTGCTTTGCAAGGCTTTGGCCTACAGAAGCAACTAATTTCCTCATTTAAATCAGCTCTAACTCCTAGTTATATGTTCCTCTACTACTTTAAAATTATCGTCCCATCTAACTGGCTTTAAAATATCTACTATTCCAAATGCAAACATAAGACTTCTGAAGTATTTTTAAGTCCAGAATTTAATGTTTCTGGAGGAGAGTGCATGTACCGAGAACAACTGGGGAGTTTTACAGTCCTATGAAATGATGAAATTGAAGGCTGATCTGCCTTGATGTTGTACTGCTGCATGCCCATGGCACGTGGACATTCCAGCACAGTTGTATATCTCAGCTTTTTTGCACTGTCTGCTCTAAACCTGCTGGTCCACCATGCTGACAGAACAGCAAGTCCAGTATCTATTGCCCTAGGACTGCTCTTCCCTTCCCTACCCTGCTCTGGGTTCAAATACAATTTTTAAACATGATTTCCCCCTTTCCCATCAAGAAAAGTAAAAAGCTTCTTTGCTTTCTCCTATAATGGAGGCTGCACTTGAGGAAGCAGCACCATTATTAGGGGAATGGACCGTTAACAGCACTTGGGCATTACTTAGTAATGAGGGCAGTGAGATGGAAGGGGGGAAGTAATCAAAACGCACGTACCAGATGGACTGTTTCAGATACATTTTCTCCCTTAGCACCTGTGAAGGGCATTGGCTTTCAGCAGGGACACTTTTCCTAATGAAATTAAACTCACAGAGCATGGTGGGACAATTTGTATCTGCTCACAGACAGGAGAAGGGCGGGAAAGGCTTTGTGTTCAGAGTTTTCTGGCACTCAAGGGATTCTGCTCTGGCTAAACACAGGGGAGGGGGATGAGAGCTCACTTCTCTACCTGTCCCCACCACATGCAGAGATTGATTCAGACTCCTTGTCAATCCTTTTGCTGTTACAGAGCAACAATAAAGTTGGACAGGGAACAGATGGACAACCTCGAGGCAGCTGCAACTGCAGTTAGCACAACACTGAGCCACGCTGTGCTCAGACTGGGATGCCAAAATCCGTACAGAGCCCTAACACTGCGATGTTAACTGCTGCGTTAGCTCAAACTTTGTTCCCCCAAATCCCACAGTAGTGAAACAACCCTAGGACACAACAGGGAACAACACCACTTCAGAGAAACTGAGAAGTGCCAAACACAGACCAGAGCAAACCTCCCTCCAGGTCTCCAGAAGCCCAACCACTGACCCCGCAAAGCCAGGACTCTGATGTTTATAGTGGAGCAGCTGCTCTCAGGAGGAGACGCTTAAGGGAGTTGCTTCAGATGGAGAAAGGATGTCAGAACAGCACTGGGTGCCTCCAAGCATGGAGAAAGCTTTGCAAAAAGACACCCACTGAAGGATGAAAAGGTAAGTCTTGGCTGGGAGATGCTGGGCTAGGGTTTGGAGAGGATTTCATCACTGAATCAGTGCATTTTTGGGTAAAGCAGGGCACTCAGCCAAAGGCCACCATATAAACCGGTCTCCACTAAAACTGACAGCAGCTACAGCAGTGCTGGACACCTCAGTGCCATATCTGTCTACTGCAGAGATCAGTTAATTTTGTGTGCAGACTGAGCACAACCGCCAGCACTGAGGCAGAAACTTTAACAAGTCCAACAATGTAGAATTTCTCCCATCCAACCTGAAAGTTTTTATACTACTACTTCCCAGCTCTCCATTACTTGTTGAATCAAGTGCATCTTCAGCCTTGAAAAGAGAACAGCCAGAATTTCAAATCCTTGCTGAGAGCAAAGCATAATAAGATGGTAATCCTGTCATTAGCATATGAACTTTATTTACCCAGCTGTTACCTGCAGATATGACAAGTAACTAAGGAGAGCATGGTGGAACGGGCAGAGCTCAGCGATGTCAACATGCAAAGATGTTTTATTATCTTCAAAGCTGACACAGTGAGGATGAAGCTTTCATTTGTCTTCCAGATTCTGCTGCAAAGCCTATCTCAACACCACAATCTGTTTGAAAAGCATCTCAGAGACAATGGACATTCTATAGTAAAATAACAAAATCCAGCTATCAACATACTATTTGTATCACACAGGCAACAGGAAACTGTGGGTAACACCTACCAGAGGCGTCTGGCTTTGCAGGACAGCAAAAAAGGAAACCTGCTTGCATTCAGAGGAAAAGGACCTACAGCTGCAGGGCTGCCAACAACACAACAGATCACCGGAGGAATGTTCAGTGCTCAGCCCGTTTTGCATTTATACAGTGATAAAGTAGCAGGAGTTCCTCAAGCAGGAAATGGCAGTATAAGCTTTAGCTTTTCTTAAAAGGGAATTTGAGGTGAGATCTCAGAAAAGGTTGATGTTTGCTTTATTTATTTGAATCTCCTTTCTGGTCCTGTTTGCTTTCTAGTCAAGAACTCTATGCTTCTTCAGTGTGCATTCAGTATTAAATTGCCTCTTAATGTACTAACAGCCAGACTTCTCTTGAAGAATAAGCTCCAGCATAGAGAATTCACAGCATTTGTCAAGGAGAAAAGGATTAAGTGAACAGGGACTCCAGCCAAGTTTTCTTGGTATTTTTTTTTCCAGGTATTGGTAGATAAAAAAAATTACAAAACTTCCTGGATTACTTGTTTATTTTTCCTATGCCTACACAAGGACTATTTTGTTGATGGAAACGTCTGGAGCTCTCATCTCAGCCACCCCCACCACCAGCATCCAAGGTCACAGTCACTGGCAGGGCAGGGAACCAGCCTCAACACCCAGATTTTAGCCTTTTAACTCCAGCAGCTACCAGATTCTGTTTGTCAGAAATACTCTGAACTCACTACCCCAGAGCTCATTTGCAAGAAGTCTGAAATGCCACCCTGGTGTCCAGAAAGAGCTCTTACCCTTGAATTTAGGTGCAAGCACACTCCTCGAGGAGGGCTCTGGAAGGCAGTGTTTCACCCCCAGCATCTCCAGTGCTGAGCATGGCAAAGACATTTTTAATCACAGAGGAAATAAAGAATCTCCCCATGGTTTCTGATAGGGAACCATTTTTGAAGCCCACAGCGACTCTCATCTTCAGACTCTCCTTGTGATAGAGGGGATATTTCCCTCCATGTATTCCAGAGACAGCGGTTGGAAAGAGCTGCCTTTGAACAAAGTTCTTGGACACATGAGCAGCAATCAGGGTGAGGAATAATGTGCAGATTCAGTCACATGGCACATTCTTTGTAATCATTCTTCATGGCCTTGACTCTTTAAAACACGACAAGCTCCAGCAGCTTTTACAGACGGTTGGGCTGCTGTCACGTAGCACACTGCCGCCCACTTCCTGAGTTACGGAGGGGCTCAGCAATATTTCTGCTGAGAACCACATTAGCCAGTGGAGCAAGTACTGCTATAACATTCCAAATTAATGCTGCTTTATTGCCGCAGAGGTCAAGATCCTCAGCTGAGGGCAGGAGAGCATGAATTCCCCTCTGAAACAAGCCACAGACCTGGCTAGTGAGATCCCAAATAACTCAGTAGAAACAGTGGAAGGACCTCCCTGCTTTAGGAGGACATGGTGGAGGCCTTCTGCAAAGCTCCTGCTTCCAAACCATCCACAGGGTCAGTAAAAAAGATTACCAAGAAACATCACATGAAGGGCTACAGCCCTCCTCCAGATGCAGGAGAGGTGTGGAGTGGGAGGACAATTGGTGTTAGGAATACAAACCTCCCAGTTAAAGCAAACATCCAACACCCTGAACTTGACCCCTCTTATTTTTGTAGGGACTGCTGCCTTCTCTGACAGGGAAAAAAGATTGAGAGGTCTCAGTGTGGAAACCCTAAAACAGCCTGCAGAGAAAAATGGGATTGGAGAAGTCCAGATATGTTTACCCTCTCGTGAGAGACAACAGCTAATCCTAGCTAATGAATTCACCCATTCCACTGATCAAACAGCACTGTGGCAAAAGCCTTCCTCCATTCCTATCCTCACAGTCAGGAAATCTTCAATCCTGTTTAAAAGCCCTTCAAGGCAGCCTGGCCTCCCACCCAGCTTTTCCAGCAGCAAGGCAAATCCCAAACGCTTTTAACTCCATTGCACTGCAAACACGCGAGCACCTAACAGTCCTCAGAAGCATTTCTGAGTGAGCTTCTGGGACACTGGGTATGGTAAATAAAGTAACAGAAAGCCCTTCTAGAGGCTTCATGGTCTCTAATTTCCTAACCAAGACTCACAAGTGCAGCAGCTGTCACTTAAGGCCCTCAGCAATTCACACATCCCAATCCAGCTCTTGCTGTTCAATGTTTAGAGAAACATTCAAAGCCACCTCCTCAATTTTCTCCAGAGTAAATAAAGTTCAAAGCAGTATGACAAGAAAATTAGAGGCTGTAAAGTCTTGAGAAGCAGCTTTAAGGTAAATTGTCTTGCCCAGTGCAAGGTAACTTACAGCCCCTTGCAATCCATTGCTCCCTGTCTAGAGCTTTTGCTCAGAACACACTGCCCTAGAGGATACTCCAGCAAGACACTCAGCTGAGCAAATCAAAGCAGACACCAATACCCAGCAGCTGGGTGCTCAAAGGATGGAGCAGTCGAGCATCCCTCACTGGGAGCTCTCCAGGCCTGGGAGAAGGAAAGCAGGGAGCAGAAACAATCCACTGATCCATCAGGTTTAATCACAGGAACTAAATATGGTCTGTTCAGGAATGGAAGGAAGGGGCATAAGTGGGAGTGTGTAAAGACAGAAGACAAGACAAAAGATGAGAACACGAGGTATTAGTTTGGCTCAGTGATACCTACAGAAGAGAATTAATAAAGTTCTCTGTGTGGTATCAGTTTGCTGGTAAATTTTGAGTCCCAGAGGATAAACTAGATGGCATTCCAGGATAAGAGTACCAGATTTCTTCACTTCTTGTTGAGACACTTCATTTGCTGTGATTTTGGGCAGTGGATGACATTTGCTTATCACGAGATCTAACCTGCTAGGCTATACAGCACTACATACAGTGCACATACAATGCACTGTATGTGTGCACAGTATATTTTCACATACAGTGAAAAAATACTAAGATTCTATGGGGCTAAGGGCAGAAATAACCGTGTGACCGTGAACATCAGAGACATGGAAATAAGACCAAACACCCTAGAACAGAAGAGTTTTTGTCATGCATTCACTGTCTGCAAACAATTAAGGACCTAGACAGAGTTTGGTGCCTCAGTCCTCCAAAGACCAGCTGCTAAATGATTTAGCTGTGACAGATGCAAGCGTGACCTCCAGAGAGAAGTGAGACATTCAACAAAGAATGGGCAGAAGAGAATCTGATCTCCCTCAGTTCAGTTGAAAGACACACCACACAGGCGCAGAGGACCACCATGAGGATGTTCAACAGAACAGAAGGTTTAATGACCGGAGGTTGAGATTTGCAACGTACCCATGTCAACACATGCAGAGCTCCTGGCTTCTCCACTCTCTTCCCAGCAAGGCTGCCCAGAAGCTGGCAAGCTGCCCTGGCACAGCTCAAGGCCTGGCTTAACACATCTCCCCAGAAAACGGCCAAGAGGTTGAACTTGCTGTAACCTTGGCAAGAGAGCTCTGCCTTTAATCACGCTTTGCAGATGAGCTTCTGGGCTTCTTCCCTGATGCAGAGACATGGCAGAAAAAAAAAATTGCAGTCCAAAAGTTGAGCTTTTAAAGAAAAAAGCTTTCTTTGCTATATACATCATTACTCAACAATACAGACTAGCTACTTAGAGTATCTTCTACATTCTTTGAGTAAGAGACCTGATTTTAAAAGCTAGCAGCTTTATCCATGGCGTAATGTATCAAGTGCAGGCTGAATTGACACTTATGCAAGTCAAAGCAAATGTTTTTAAGATGTGACAGCAGAGCCATTACCAGCTTCATATATTTCATTCTACTTTTGTGCACACAACCAAGCATATTATTGGCTTTTTATTTCCCTTCGTGTTTGCTTCAGGATTCTGATTAAAGGAAGGAAATATTTCATGAGCTGCCAGGTTGTGCTAAAGCCATTAGGTACATCTATGAGAAATATTTATTGTTTTAGGAAATGGGGGAAAAGGGAAATGGGAGCACTGGTGATACATCTCTTCCACTTAGAAAATCGAGCAAGTGCTTTCCAGATTCTTGCTAGACAGAGCTGTGATTCGTAAGAGGCTGAAGCTGGCTCTGCATCAAAAGCTGTAATGGCCAGATGATACAGAGCCCTGATCTGGTCTAAAGCTCCTGGATCTGTTCAGCTTTGTACTGAAAATGTTAATGATGGTAACAGAATTTATGCTTGGCTAATGCCTCATTGTACGCAAATCCCACAGGCCTTCGCAACAGTCCCTTTTTTGCACTCTGCCCCTTTCTAATGCTGTTTGTGATCACTGTATGTGATTGCACGGCCTCCTTAGCCTTAAGACTGAAGCACTCCAACCTCCTTCTGCATGAACCGGTGAGGCTTTACTGCTAGCACTCCTGAAAAAATGCTTACTTTACCTGACATGAGATGACAGGAAGGCATGATAGGTCTGAGAGCTGTTCACAGCACAAGCCCAAGTACAAATGCTTGACTTTGAATCATAGAATACCCTAAGTTGGAGGGACCCACAGGGATCACTACATCCATCTCCTAACTCCACACAGGACCACCTAAAATTTGAATCATAGAATCACAGAATCAATTAATAGTTTGGGCTGGAAGGGACCCTTAAGATCATCTCATTCCAACCCCTGCTATAGGCACCTCCCACTAATCCAGGTTGCTCAAAGCCCCATCCAGCCCAGCCTTGAATGCCTCCAGGGAGGGGGTACCTACAGCCTCTCTGGGCAGAGATGGGACCCAAATTCTTGGGACTTATCACTGCCACCAAAGGGTCTCCAGGGAAAAAGAAGGACAGGAAGACCCAAGTGACTGTGAAAGCAAAAGGCAGGGCTAGCAGACACCAGTCTCATGAACTTCCACTAGGCAACAGTATCTTGAGTACAATATACCACAAGGTGAGATGCTCACAGCAGCACAGTCACTACTGTACCATTTTGCTGATTTGGGTGTGCAATTGCTTTATTTGCACCCAGATCCAGAGTAACTGTGAAATTACAACCTGAAAGATCTGTCCTCTAGACAACTTAGCAAAGTAGACGTGGGGGACGTGCACTTTCCCTCATTACCAGATATGAAATGAAGCAGAGAAGGCAGGCACATTGTTTCTAGACTTGTTTGGAATAACAAGACACTCTGGGGTAATTAGGGCACTTTTCCAGCCATGCTGGAATGAGAACCTGCACAGTTTCACTGCATCTTAAAGCTGGATGTAATCTAAAAGCCTGAATAGCTACAGTTAACATAAACAGCTCAAGGGCAGACAAAAGCTAACCTTCACAATAGGAATACATTGTCTTCCCTTTTCATTCTGTATTGAAACACAGGCTCAGCAGGAGCTGGACTGCAATGGAGCTAGAAGACACCAGCACAAGAATTTTCTGCTGTTCAAGCTTCTACAGAGGTGTGGGGAGTCACAGCTGCCAGATTACAGGGTATAATATCCCATTCCCATCTTCAGAGCAGGTACATAGCTGAATGAGTAACGGACCAGGGAGGGAGAAGAAGAGGTGATTTACGAGGGCTGCTCCATAAGTAATGCCTCCTATTTTACGGTGTTGGCCCACAACATCAGAGGCAGATGTTGGTGTAGAGGCAGTAGAGGTTGAACCTTCCCACCAATATTCTGTTACATTTTATTGCTGTGCAACAGATGGCAGCAGAGGGGCAGCCTGACAGAAAGGTGTCTGACATGGGAGTGCATATGAAGCAAAGGCGTGTTACTGATCCTCCCTGTAGAAAAAATGGCACCCGCTGACATTCATCAACGCTTGCTGAACAGTTATGGCGACCTAACAGCGGATGTGAGCACAGTGAGGCAGCGGGTGGAGCGTTTCAACAGTGACATGGCATGCAGGAACTTGTTCATTGCTGGTGAAAATGTATAGCGAATAGTTGTGACCGTGTGGAAAAAGTGCCTTGTAGCTGAGAATGTGCTCTGTTCAAACAGTGTCTTTGTATCTGCTGTAGTTTCCATGGAAATAAATATGAGGCATTTCTTTAGGATCAACCTCCATTTTTAAGAGCCCTCGAAATCAGTTCACCGAGGCAGCTCACCTTCTGACAGTAACATAATCAGCACAAAACATGTTCTTGATTTGTCACCAGTGAATGGCAAAATATTCTCGGAAGAGTGTCGTCTTTTATCTTAAGAACCATTTACATCAAGGAGGTTAAGACACTGCCTTTTAAACACACATATAGCATAACTTCTGCAGCACAATCAGATTTGCTGTTCTTAAGAAAGACCATTTGGGAACACAGTCTTTCTTGTCTTCACTTACATCTGCTTATCCACAAAAGAAAGAGCTCTGTGTAGCATCATTTCTATTCATGAAGATAAATCCATTGTATATTATTCTAATGATCTCTTAAGTCTGCAATTTGTGCCATTTTATAGCACTAAAAGTTAGAAACGTGGTAAGCCAGGTATTAAAGACTGGTAACTTAATGGGAATGGCATTAACTATTATTTCAGATTTTTCGTTATGTCCCCCTCCTCATCCTGTGTAATTACCCTGTGACTTAACAGCAGCATCAGCAATTTTATTACGTGCTTTTAGCACAGGCCACTACTAGAAGACAAGTGTGCTGAAGCGTATTATGGACTCCTGAGTAAATTTTATCTCCTATTCTGATTTTTGAGAAGTATGAGAGACAGATCACCTCTCCCCGCCCTTCAGTATCTGCATGCATCAGCAAGGCCTGCTTCACCGGCACTTTTAGCTAGCCAACTTTCAAAAGATAAAAGACGACCCTCAGCCCTCAAATCAGAACACGTTATCCTGATGGATCACATTTTCCTCCCTCTAACAAGCCTGGATTTCATGTTTCTCTTGTATCCTTTTGGGGGTAAAGGGACAGGGGGAACCCTGCAACCCCATAGTTATCAAGCATTCTGCTTACTACGGAAACACCACAACTTCAAAGAGCCAGCTGGGGTCAGCACTTCACAGCTCTCCTGTCCTTCTCTTCTAGCTCTCATCCTCACAAGATGGCCTCACACACCAAACCATACCACACCAGCAGTATTCAGTCAGCATCTCCATTACTGACTTTCTGTACACCCCCACAGCTGCTGGGGAAAATGAACACTCTTGTATCAGCCATTATGTGATTGGCAACAGATCTGGGGGGGCTGTATCCACTATTCCATTGTGCACTTTGTCCTGTACACATACACCACGAGAAGATGAAAGGTCTAACACAGAGCTTATCAGCACGTAACAGGCATGTTGAGCCATCTAGCAAAGAAATACCATGTTCTGCATGTAAGAGAAGGAAATCCCTAATTGGAAGCGCTATTGTCTCATAAGGAAGGCAACAAAGCCAGCAGCCATTCTAATTTATATAGTGTTTTGTCAAGCCAAATAGCTCCCACGAGCTTTGCAAGATGAAGACTCTAATAAGGCTTATAAAACTAGCCCTCTGCAACAGTGGCTAGGGCAAGGAGGGAGAAAGCAAAAGGCGTTTACACATGTAAACTGTAGAAGAAATGTAAGCCTGTCCATCTTCAGATAACAGAGGCTTGAAGAAGCTCAGAAGGGATCTACAGGAGTTACAAACACAGAGATCTGCAGGGAACAGGTAGAGCAGCCAGGACAGGCCCTGCTGCGGGACCAGGCACTACTCTCAGCTCTCTGATATGTTGCTCTTGGTCCATAGGACCCAACTCTGGTGGATCAGCTCAACAACTGCCCGCCCCACAAGTGGAGAGTCAAGGTCTCCTGTCTCATCAACGCCAGACTTCCCCATGATTTCCAAAAGAAAGCTAAGTGCCTCCATCCCATCCATCAACACACTGCACAGCAAAATACAATCTTAAGGTTTTTTGATTTCATCTTTTCCCCTCCATCCAGGCAAAAGGAGAGAGATTGGAGGAAAAACAGAGGGGCATTTTGATTCTAGCCTTTATGTTGCATCTGGAAGGCAGAGAAATACCTCAGCAATGAGCACGTTTTAAACAAGCTGAACAGGGAGGAAAGCACTGGTTCTGAAATGTGCATCATCCACATGAGCAGGTCCTTTGGGTACCATCACTCTATCATCACTGTCCTATCCAAGTGATAATACACAAATCAAGGAAAGCAAAACCAGACTGCATACAAGTCACACTTCACTGCACAGCTCTGCACACAGTGCTGAAAAACCCTCAGAGGAAAGAACCATTGCAACAATTAGTTTCAAGCCTACTCTGAGCTGAGCACCGAAGTTGTCAATATCTTGTTTCTGGCAGTTCCAAAGTGGTTTTAAAAATACAGAAATTAACCATGGAAACTCTAAGATATAAATATGTCGGAGTAAAACGCCTTCTTTTCACAACCAAGAGAGGAAGTGTTTTAATTAGGTCGACGTTTTCTGGTTTGTGATATTTTGTGAGTTAGTCCACAATGACAGATCTGCGTTTTGTGGTGTACCCTGCCTTGCTGTGAGGTAGAAGGTTGCAGAGTCTCATTTTTTAACCACCACATGTATATCTGTGAGTGAGGAAACACAGTAAGTGAGGCTGTTACAGGTTTCAGTGTCTTTAAGTTCACCCTGCTGAAATCTCGATTTAAAAAAAGTCTTTTTCAACATTCCCTTAGACATATAAATAAGTGTTACACAAAAGTCATTGCGGTTCCAAGGCTACAAAGCCCACCCATCCCTAGGAAAAGGCGTGTCATTTAGGACAAGCTGCTCTATACCCAGATGGACCTGTCCAGCAGTTTCTGCGCTGTGGCTGACCCTGGTTGTGCTTCAGACCTTCTCCTGTACTGCCTGTGGGCAAGGCCACAGCCCCCACTCGCAGAGCTGTCAGCACTGACTCCCTTGCTGCCGGCTGACAACATGAGCCTACAATTACGCCTGGAGTTAGCAACCCCGGTGCTACACAGGAACAGAAGCTGTCAGGCAGGCAAGTAACCAGCCTAAATAAGAGACAGATTCCTCTGAAAAACACAACTCAGGTATGACTAATGCGCCAGAAAGCTTACATCTCAAGTAATCCCCTGCTCAAGACTTTATCAATAATGCAAAATTGGATTGTGGAATACAAACCCTCTGAAACTTAATAAAAGAACTAGCTTAAGCACCACGTTAACATCATTGAAATTGATGAGTAAGGAAGGACAGCTTCAACCAAATTACACCTCAGAGCCAGATAAGGCCTATCTCTAGGAGGCTGGATGAAAGCCAGCAAACTCTGAGCTGCTCTTCTCACACCCAGAATGAAGAGGCTCCGAGTGGATAACAACGGGTGCAAGAACTAAGCACAGTACTCCAACCACATTACTCAGAATCAAAGAGTCATAAAGCAGGGCTGACCTCCGCCTGGGGGATCTGTCCAGTGTAATTTTAGATATCCTAGTACTTGGCAAACATTCATCCAAGTATGATGATGGGGGATGATGGTACTATGCTTATGTTCTGAAAATCACCCAAAGGGTTACAAATCCAGGCGTCTTACACCCAAATTGGTTTTCCCTTACATTTCTAGACGTCTGTGCTAAAGTCTTCCTGCCCAAATGCCCCATGACTCTTGCAGCACAGGCATATGCTCAGTGTTGTCCAGAAGAAAATGGCAATGCCAGACACAACCAGTACACTGACCCCAAACAGACCTGAAGCACCACTGCTCCAAGAGAGAAACTGCACATCAGCACAATGTAGTACACACAGAGGAAACTGCGGAAGCAGTAGACACGTGAGATGAGAGAACCGGGTACATGTGGAAGTGGAGCCAGGACTGCAGGAGGTAGTTTATGAAAACACAAATGGTGCAGAAGGAAGAAATATTAGAGGAAAATACCTAAGAAAAGCTGAGATTTTCAGATGAACACACACCATTCCTTTACACAGAATGTGTACATACTGAATTGCAGAAATACAACATTCATACCACACTCCCAAGAACTGACAACCAACATCCTGCTCGCTCCAGCTTGTGGATAGAGCATAGATCATGAGATTTTTCTTTTGTATTAAGGTTGTGCAGGATCTCTGTTACCAAGCCTGTGAGAGGTTCCTTCCGTGTTTATCACTGGCTAGCTGAAAACCAAGGCTGCTCTTTGAGTTTTATGTCCCTCACAGGACCCATCCCACACCATGCCTCCTGTTCACAGAGCCTATTCTGAGGTTGCACTATCCTGCAGTGCCCTCTGAAGACAGAGAAGGCATCAGCACTTTGCATCCCATCAGTTCCCCCCGCCCTGTGCTCTGCACCCACCACACACATGCAGCAGGCTCCAGTGGTACAAGCATCAGCAGAGCCTGTTGAAGGATCAGCCCCATCCCTGCTTCCCCAATGCAAGAACAAGCTGATAACAGCATAGCAGGGACAAGCCCAGCAGTTCTAAAGAACATTATAGATGTTGCAACTCAGGGAAAAAGCTTCTAGTCTGCAGCGAGGCTCCAATCCGGCGCTGAGCACCAACTGCAGGGAGATAGCTAAAATGAGAGTAATGCAATTTCAATATCCTCACAAAGGTAAATGCGTTCAGTTGCCTTAAAGCTTCTGTAATCATTAATTATTAACTTAATGTCTGCTTTCCCTGAGGTATCCATTATCCTGTGTATTAATGGTCCTACCAATAAGGCAGGGGGTAAACAGCTTGCAGATTACCCGATAGCATTAATGAAAGTTTGCAAATTGATTTGGTCGGATTAGAAAGCACTTGGCAGTTAACTGATTTCAGAATTTGGAAGAACAGCAGAGTATGATGAAAGATGTTTTCTTTCCTCACAGCTTCATCTGACCAGAAAAGAGAAGCCAGGCACGGTAGTGCTGGCTGTTCTTTTGGATGATTCTTTCTTGTCTCACATCCAAGGTGCAATTAAGGAAAGCCTCAGGAGGAAAAACACAGTTGTAGCATGAGGTAACATTAACACTGCCACATTCCAAATGCCCCTTCACAGAAGTTAAGCCCGTTCCTTTCCTAAGACCTGGACGCTTTCTCCAGGCTTCCACATTCTCACTGCCAAGCCATGGGATGGGCCTGAAGGGGCAGATTCACAGTCTGCCATGGAGATGCTATGAGCTGCCTTCCTAATCCTTTACGTGCATGCTGATCCACAAACACAGCGTACCAAGTGAGGGAAGGACAGGCTGTGTGTACAGGCATTTACAATCCGCACTTCTTGCATAAGCTGCTGCTCAGCTTATTTTCTGACTCCCAGAAATCTGCTTTTATAACCTTCTGAAACATCTCATTTAACCGAAGGAGTGTTTGCTCATTAGCGTTCCTTGCAGCAGGATGCACATGTCAGCGTGGGAGTTTGATCCCCAAGGAAATGACAAGGCAGTTCATAGCACAACATACAGACTCTGGAGATGCCTCTGCTCCCAGTTTGCAGCTCAGCTCTCACTCCAGCTCCACAGGCTGCCACCTCCACCCAGGCCAAGATAGAACGGTCAGTGCAAGCAGGACACCCACACCTGCAGGCTGCTCAGGATAAGACTGACCAAAATTAAAAGCCAGCATTTCTCTCTTCAAAAGACAAGGCAAACTGAAGCTGATTGTCATTATTTTTCAGCCAGAATGCAACATGCTGTTAAGAGCTACATGCACAACGAGCAGCAGTCACGTTTTCAATCTGCCATGCACTTTGCTGGGTCTCTTGTGCTTGAATAGAGATCTGTATTCTCTGTTTCCATCTGAATGTCAGAGAGTGATTTAAGTGAAACCAACTAACAGTCTTTTCTTGATAGATTTTTGGATACGTTGCAGTTTGCTGTTTAGTCAGGTAGCATCTGTTCTTCAAGCAGAGCAACACAATATTGCTCTTTTATGTAAATTTATGGAAGAAGTTGTGATTTTATCCTATTTCCTAATAAGGACTCAAACTCAGCTTTTAAAAGGAGAATCTTCCTCTGCTGGAATTTTGTGCCTGTTATTTTATCATAATTTAAAATCTAACTAGTCAGACACCAAATTATTTCCTGCTGAGAAATGTGTAAATGCTCCCTTTATTCCTATATCCTCTTTACCGCTGGCATCTTGTATTTATAGAGTGCAGACGGAAAACTTAACATCCATGTTTTCTTCTTTTAAAGTCTCTCCTTTGATCTAGTCCTCTATCCAGGAGATTGCTTTGATCCTTGCAGTTCTACTAATTCTAAATATGCAATTATGCTTATCTAGTCCTGGAGGATCTGAATGTTTTGAGCTGTCTCTCATCCACTGCTGATTTACCAACATACCACAGGTTTAATGAAAAACAACTTGTTCTTGCCCTGAGCACTACAGGCTGTGGATCCTCACCTGCCCAGGAATGGACTAAAATTAGTAGGGATGGCTGCAAAAATGGCATGGGGCAGCCATACGCCCCCTCCCACCAACCACAAGGAGGGTGGGCTGAGACAGACTCTCCAGGCCTGTTTGTTGCTTGTTTTTAAATGTCCTCTCCCTAGTAATGTCACTCCGTTACATGACTGAAGGCTCTGGTTACCCAAAGCTGCCTGATATCTCCCCAGGGGAACAGGGAGGGAGGCAGAAGAGGAGGAAGAAAGGCACAATGCCATTATTTTGTGATGGGATCTGAAGCAGTAGATTTTCTTCCACGTTCTAGAGAACTGAAACAAATTGAGATACATCATCCTAATGCTTCATTGCTAAGTATTCTGACACCATGTTATTGCTTGGCACTAGCATCTGACGTAGCAGAGTGAATCCTGATGCCACAAGGAGAGGGCAAGACCAAGGCCTGCAGCTGGGAAAAGGCCTCTGTTGCATAATGCCATGCACACAATCCCTTTACTCTGCTTTACTGAAAGCCCTTCCAGGAAGGTGGAAAATGAAACGAGGAGCCTGCTTTTATGAGCACAGCTTTTATGAAGTTGACTTTCCTCGCCACACAGGAGAGCATTTTTGCAGGCAGGGTTTGTTTCCTACAGAACTTCAGTAGCCACCAATACCTCAAGTTGTAGGTAGGGTCAGTGACACCTCTCTGCAAAGCTGTGCTTTGCAGACTGACTCTGCCTCACAGATGCTGCTTTTGAACTAGCTTTTCCAAGGTGAATTGTTAGATTCACCTTCACATTTGTTAGATCTCAGTGAACTCAATCTCTTTGCAAGGAAGAGCCTCTAAAATTCATTCCTTTTTGTATTACAGAAATTCCCATCTAGTACTCCTCCTGAAAAACTAGATTAATGCTCCGTTTGTGCTGCAACAGAACTTCTTGCCCCTAGAAATGAGATACTCCTCTTGCACTTTTCTTATCTTTACATATCACGAATGTGTTGCTGGAAAGAAGTAAATCTCAAGATTATGTGGGAATAAAGGGGGTGAGAGGGGCTCTAAGTCTGCGATACCAAAGTTATTGAGAACTTCAAAAAGGCTTCTGGCAGTTTAAAAAACAGATCCCGTCATAAAGTTACACTTCTCGTGGCTAGTTCAAAAATTCCCTACATTGTTCCACTACTTGTGCTTTCAATTTCAAAAATCATAGAATCCTGTGAGTTGAAAGGGACTCTTAGAGACCATCTAGTCCAACTTCCTGCAATGCACAGGAACACCCACAGCTCCATCAGGTGCTCAGAGCCACTCCAGCCTGACCCTGAATGTCTCTGTTCTTCCTAACTATTCACAACTACAGTTACAAATACATAGTTATATGTAACTATATATAACACAGTTGTAACACTTGGCCTCACCAGGTCTTTCACTGAAGAAAGATGACTCCGGAGGTATTTCAACAGATATTGACCCGAAACCTAATTTGGAATTGCAGTAATTCACTTTTCTGCCCTCAAAGAAGCATTTCTCTGCACTGGTGGTGCAGCTTTGACAGCATGGGGTAAAAACAGAGGGAAAGGGGAAGTATCGTACTGGATGTGGCTCTGGGCTGTCTGGTCTAGTGGTTGGCAACCCTGCCCACAGCAGGGGGGTTGAAACTAGATGATCTTTGAGGTCCTTTTCAACCCAGGCCATTCTATGTTTCTATGATAGAGAGGTCATATGTGTTGGAAAGCAAACAGGAAGGAAAAGAATGAGGAAAAAAAAAATGTACCATGGGAACACAAACTGTTCACATCTCATTCCTTTGCATAGAATATAAGCATCAAAAGTGCGTAACATGGTCCCATCAAACACATGCACCTAACACACTGTCTACACAAGCAATAAACAACCCAAGCATATTTTGAATTACAGATGCAAGACAAGCAGATATTTATCACTTGTCTAGAGATTTTACCATCAGGTAAGCGAGGAAACTGTTGAAAACCATCTGCCTCACAGCAGAGAAATTTAGAAGCTCATCATCTTCAGGTTGTTTAGATTCAAAAACTGCTAGACTTGATTTCCATGCCTGCTTTCCCCATAAAAGATAGATGGCTCAAAGTCACCTGACATTTGCACTAGGAAGCTAGAGCAAATAGACAAAGCCAGATAACTGCTTCTTTGCTATGTGTGTTAACAAAGAAATGGACAAATGTCAGGTCGAAAGCCAGGGACTCTAGGAAGCACGTTCAGCAGGGCTGCAGCTCTTAATAGATCCAGAGAGAGCGGTTCTAACTGCTTCAGTGTGGACTGCAGCAATGGCAGAAAAGCTAACTATCCCTGTACATGATGGGTGCAGCTGGCATTGGTTTAAGAATCCTCCTTGCCCAAGGGATTGCTTCAGGGGAAAAGGAAGGGACAGGAATAGAGGGAAAACTGGAAACTCGGCCTGCCACAGCTTCTAACCACCTCATGAAGACATGATGTGACCTACAGGGTCACTGCATGCATAGTTACCCTCTTACCAAATCAGCAGCTTCCAAGCTTGATTAGACTGCAGTGTTCGGTAGCACAGGTTTTGTATCAGAGAGCAGAGATGTCTTACAGCTTTTTTAAAGATGCAGTCCAACCTCTGTTCAAAAGCACTTTACCTGTGTCCCGGGGCTTGAGAAAAAAGTAGAGCTATGAATTAAAATTGCATTAGCAGTTTCTTCAGTGGTCTAAAGGAAAAGTGAGGAGAGGAGCAGGAGTTTTTTTTTTGCAATTATATGAAGTTATACTCCCAAATTATATACAGTGTTTTAGCATGAAAACACAGATCTACTGAAAAGAAAATGTAAGGATCATATTACCCAACAGAGAGGAAATGGCACTACTGGAAGACCTAGCACATTACTGCTGTTTCTAGCACTCTCATAATCCTGTATGTCCTTGTGATATCTACATAAGAGCATAAACCGCTAGTTGCTTGATACAACCCCTTGCATACAGCTTCATATACATGCTACGTACAAAATTGGGACGCTTTTACTCCCAGCTGACACTATTTCCAGGTGATTTCTTGTAAGCACTTAGAGAACTTCGATTCCATTTTACCTAAACACTGACTTATATTCCCCATATTGGTTTTGTACTTAAGGGGTAGCCTGAAATTAATCCATAGTCATACTGCTTTATTGCTTTTGCACTGTAATTCCTGTTTTAATGCTGGATCTTTTGATGGAAGGTAGCAATCATTTAAACATTAAGAACAGTCATCTTGGGGACACAGCTGTCAGATTTAAAGATCAGAAATTATACAGGCAGCTATAAAAGGGCAGGAAGTGAATAGATCAATATTATGAGGTCCAGTAACTCTTTGAAGTATTAAAATGAAACGGGAGAACTGTTTGCAAGAATAACTGATGATTTAAGTTATGCAGCGTCTCCAGGGGCAGCTTACAAAGAAACTAGCAATCTCTGTACAGGTGTCCTGAAAGAGTTAAGTACACGCGTCAAAAACGTTTTCACTCTGCAGCAAAGGCAAGCTAAGGGGGCTTGCAGTATGATTCCTATTCTGAAGGCTGGAAAACAGGAAGCCCAACCAGTTTCAGTGCACAGAACAGCACTGGCAGTCACCTCATCTGCAGGAGAGTCACTGGGGGAGCACTTACATAGAGCAGATTTCTCTACGTTACACAATCCCTTCAGAATGGACTGTCAGTGTCCTCCAGAACATTATTTACATGCAGAAAGTGAGCAAACATTCACTGAATTAGCCACCCATTTTTGTTACATAAAAGGTTAAGCACATTTATGAGTGAAGCCCAGAGAGCAGAGAAGTAAAACACTGCTTTGTGGCATCAGTCCTAAAAGAACCTGGCAACACCAGGAAGCACTGGGTCGCTGTCTCTTTGGAGCTTATTCCATATGCAGAGGAAGAAGGACCGTCCCATCATGTTAGCTAGGACAGGAGTTCCCTGGAAGGATGTCAGTATTTGAAAGCAAGTTCAGGATACAGCAACACCACCAGTATCAGTATCTACTCAGCATTCACATTAATTCATTGAGAGGTACACAGCTTACACAAAAACAACACCAAGTCAGAGCAAAGTTCAGCTAAAAAAGCTACACATAGGGTAGAATACAGTTGACTGTCATATTCCACTCTGAATTTCAACCAGGTGCACGAATGTTATTTGTTGTGCAGGAAAAGAGATCCAAACCACATCAATATCCATTCCATCTGACTCTAAGCAAGCAATAAAGGTGAGTTTAACTCTTAATCTAAGATGACTGTGTGTTTCACTGGGATTTCAAACCTCAGCCAGCAGACCTAAGCACTTCAAACAGGCCAAAAAGCAGTTACCCGGTTTAGTGTGTTTTCAAGGACATAGATGTTTAACGTTGCAACACAAAGGTTTGGAAACTTTTATATATTGTCAGTCATTTGAAGATGACAAAGCAATTCCCCCCCCTTAACAAGTCCAAACCAACAACAAGTTTATATTCCCATTGTAAGGTAAGTTTAGCTAGAAACCCCTTCTTATCTATCTTTTTAGAAAACATTCTATCAGCAAAAGAAATACTAAGATCAATTAATTCACAAACAGCTGATTGTGGTTCACTGTCCTGCTCCTATTACTGCATAAACCTCTTCAAGTAAGCTTTTGTTGACAGACCATAACAGGCTTTGGTTGTTAAAAGGAACCCAGAGAAGGTTTCAGATCAGAATAATCCCAGAGGACAAAAACATTTCCAATTCATGACCAACTGAACAGCCCAAAGCAACTGGAAGAGAACACTGGGAGAAAAAAAACATTCCAAGCAACACACATGAAGCAGAACAATCACCCTGGTCACCAGTAGTGGTACAATGGCAATAGGACAAGCACAGTCAAGAAGATGATACAAAAGAAGGGAAAAAGAGGCCTCACCCATCTCCAAGGACAGAGGCTCACAAGGGAAAACTCCACAGAGGAGGGATCCCCAGCAAGAGATCCTTCCTCAGTGGCAGTCAGCCCTCAAATGGGATCTGAGAGGGGTTGAGCCTGACTCCACCCCTTCCAGATGCACAGGTGAACTGCCATCACCTGTGCTCCCAGGGCTGACCGGGACTTTCTCCAGGAGCTCCATCAGTGGTTCAGGCTGTGACTCAGAGGTCCCCATACAACCCACCCCTTCACAGCGTGAACCAATGACTGAGCCAACCAGAGGGGGAGCCTTTTCTAATACAGGCACCCAATGCATCGCGACGCTTATGCAATTTGCCCGTCGCAATACACAATGTAAGACGACTGATGATTGGTCCGGGGTTGAGGTTCATGTTCTCTCAGGGGCCAGTGCTCAACGGTGTTACTGGAGGCATGCAGTTGCTCGGTGCAGGTCCGTCTTATGTTCCACCAGTCCCACATAGGCCATCACTGGGTGTCATGCTCGATCTCACGGTGACACTAAAGCACTTTGGTGACATTTCACTCCTTCCAGTGATCCTGGAGACCCCAAAAACTCATGCGGAGTTGTACAGATGTTTCAGAGGTACCAAGAGGGGAAGGTCGGCCCTCCAAGGCAACATACAGGCCGTATTCCTGAACTGGGTCAACACTTCTGCTTGCACTGGGGCATTTCCCGGCCATCTGTACCACACCCCTTGGCCAGGTATCTGTGACTGTATAACTACATCAGACACCAGAGGGGGGGGTTCTGATCTGCCAAAAGGACATGATGAGGGTCCCCTTAGCGATGAAGACCGGAGAGTTGACCACAATGTCTGTATGCCAGGTACCAATTACTGGAGGGACTACCGAGCCTCCCACTTCCAACAGTCTCCCCCAAGGTGCAAGCAGGACACACCGCTTTGGTCCTACTTGCACCTTCCACAGCCACTCTAGTCTATGGGTACCAGACTCTAGATTCTCAGGGGCAGGGAGCAGAAGGTCATTTCCATCACCAATTTGAGGTCTTACCTAATTGTCAATGCCCGCAATTTGGATCCTAAGAGGGGAGGCCCACATTGTCTGTAGCATCTTCAGGGCACTGGGTATGCCGTCTCTAGGCCTTTCATTCAGGTCCCGCAGGGTTTCATACAGTCTCTTTGTCCACTCCTGCAGGGGCCGAGAGTCTGTCTTCAGGGCAGCCTTAACTATACCATTATAGCGTTCAATAACGCCTGCCCCTGTCGGATTATATGGCAGATGGAATCGCCACTCAATGTTGTTTTCTTCTGCCCAGTGTCGTATCACTGCGCCAGTAAAATGAGTCCCTTGGTCCCTCGTGACGACTTGAGGTGTCCCATAGGCAGCCATCAACTTGGTGAGTCCCTTGAGGGCATATGCCTGCTTTGCTTTTGGTGCTGGACAGGCCTGCATCAGACCACTTGCTGTGTCAACGCAGCTCAGGGCATTTCTCGCCCCCTCAGAACAAGGAAGGGGCTCAATGGAGTTGACCTGCCATCGCCGGAGAGGACTGTGTCCACTGGCAAGACAGGCTGTTGTTTCGGGCAACGGTCTCAGTCTCATCTTGGAGCAAGTACCGCAGTCTCAGCATGCCTGGATGATATCAGATAGTTGTATGGGCAGCCCCCATGCCTTAGCAGCTGCCCACATTTTCTTTTGTCCGGCATGCCGCAGCTGGGCCTAGGATCATCTGAAGTTCTTCTTTTAATGGTGATGAAGACAGACCACTCCTCTGGCTGAGATAGGCCACCCATCGTGCCACTGTCTGTGCTCGGGCCACCCCTGTCTCAGGAAGGTGGGTCAGATCTTAACCCACCCCTGAACTGGAAAAGTGGTTTTAACTATGACTTTGGACGTTTGCATTATTGGCTCTACTGCCTGCAGTGTGGCGTAGGCAGACAATAACTGTCTTTCAATCATACCGTATCTTCCTTCTGCTCCGTGCCAGACCTGAGACTAAAACCCAATCGGGGTCCAAACGGAACTCTGGCGTTGCCACAGACCCCAGCCAAAGCCATCCTGAGTGACATGGACGTCCAGTTCAGCTGGGAGGGTAGGATCAAATATACCCAACGCCTGGGCTTGTTTAACAGACAGTCTTGCCTGTTGGAAAGCCTCACGTTCCGTTCTCCCCCACTCCCGTAGTTGGCCCTTCTTTCTGAGTCCATACAAAGGCCTCAGCAGCTGCACTGAGGGGGGTATAAAGGAACACCAGTATCCTAGTATAACCCAAAATTCTCGCAGATGCTTTGGTGTCGTAGGGACTGCGAATGCCTGAACTTTATCCATGACTGCACTGCGTAGTACTTTGGTCTTTCCTGACCAAACAAACCCCAGGAATTTTACAGACAGGCCCGGACCTTGCACCTTCTGAGGGTTTACGGCCCATCCTTTCCCCTGCAGGTAGGCGGTCAATGAATCTACCACCTGTTCTAATGCCTCCACAGAGTCAGACGTCAACATGAGGTCATCAATATAACAATATAAATTAACACTGCTAGGTCTTTTCCCATTTGCTAGGTCACTCGCCACCAGGTTATGACAATAAGTTGGTGAATGCACGTAACCCTGTGGCAGGACTCTGCCTGCCTCCCCACGTAAACGCAAACTCGTCCTGCGATTCTTCAGCAATCGGAACACCAAAGAATGCATTTGCCAACTCTAGGACACAATGGCAGGCTTTTGTTTCCCTACTCAATGTGTCCATTAGGGAGGCAATATTGGGTACGGCTGCATGAATGGGTGGCGTGACCTTATTCAATTCTCTACAATCCACCGTCATCTGCCGTGTGTCGTCTGACTTCCGCACTGGCCATATGAGGGAATTATACGGGCTATGTGCAGGTCTTACGATTCCAACTTTCCCTAATTCCTGCACAGTTTTGTTATTTCATCTTGCCCCCCCCCCCGGGAGTCTATATAGCTTTACGCTAGTAATCCAGAGTGGTTCCTGCAGGCAAATAGGCTCATGCTTTGCATGGCTTCTCAATACCACCTGCACCGCCCACACATTAATACACCTTTCTCAGAACGTGAACTCTCCTACAGTTGTTTGGAGAGCCAGACCCCATAAAATATCTATGACCAACATACATTCTGGGACTGTGGCAATAGATACCTTATACTCCCGCGGCAGGAGACGCTCGACCCCCAGACTCAACCATGTCTGCGTAACAGGAATGGTCCGTCCCCCAAATACACCAATCATCACTCTGTCTCCATTAAATTTGGTCAGGTACCCGTAAACAATCAATGTTTCTGCACCTGTGTCTACTAATGCCATTACACACTGTACATTCTTCCAGGACCAGAAAACTGTTAATTCAACATAGGGCCTCCAGCCCCATCTGGAGGCCCCAGTTACAGGGGAACTGACACCCCCATCATGCCATAAACCGCACAATTGCCAAGTCTATCTCCTCAGGTGGCTCAGCATTGTAGCCCAAGTCACTTTTTCCTTCTATTAGGGACTATAAAGTCCTTCAGATTCCACGTTTTTGTTGGTACCCTGGGGATTCCCCCAGGAGTTACTCTTTAGGTGTCACTGGGGTCCCAGTGACCATTCAGCACATAATTCTCTGACAACAGTCCATCATAAATCCTCTCTGGCTCGCTAAATGTAGTGGTATAATGGCAATAGGACAAGCACAATCAAGAATATGTTACAAAAGAAGGGAAAAAGAGGCCTCATCCATCTCCAAGGATCAAGGCTCACAAGGGAAAACTCCACAGAGGAGGTATCTCCAACACAAGATCCTTCCTCAGTGGCAGTCAGCCCTTAAACGGGGTTCTAAGAAGGGTTGAGGCTGACTCTACCCCTTCCTGATGCACAGGTGAATTGCCTTCACCTGTGCTCCCAGGGCTGATCGGGTCTTTTCTCCAGGTTCTCAATCAGTGGTTCAAGCTGAGTCTCAGCAGTTGCCATACATCACGTCACTGAGCTACAGAGACATGATCGTTCACCTCAGCAGAGCTCAGGAGCTCTGAAGACAGCTGAGATTCAAACAGGAAGCCTCTGATTTCAAAGTTTTGTCAGTCTTGGTCTGATTCTCAGCAGTGCTAGTAGCCCACACCATCTTAAAACTAGCATTAGCAATTCAAAGAATCTCAAAGCAAGGATGTAATCCCTACAAAGAACAAAAACCTTATTTTCCTACATTTTCTAGTAGCAAGAACAGTACACTATAAAAAACAGTGCAAGGTGCAGAAGGTTCCCATGGGAGAGAGCTAACCCACTTGTTCCACATTTCAGGCAGGAGGTTTTGGAGCAGGGTAACCAGCCCACCACCTGCATTTTCTCAGTAGTGAACACAGCAGCCGTACCTCAGCGGCCAGCTTACAGTAATAGCCACTCATACATTGCATAATGAAGTCCCATCCATAGCCCAGAAGTTGTTTAACCCTCAAAAGTGACTTATTCCAGGCTACCAGCCAAGTGAATGCTTAAATAGAATATATGTAGCTATGAACTTCACAGACTGGTATTCATCTTGTCTCAGAAATTGTTCAGGGCAGAGAGGTTAAGAAGAATGGAGTGCAGGTTTAAAAAAGATTTGTTTCTAAGAGACACTTCACTAGATTCATTCAATTTAGGGAAGAAACTAAGGTTAGGAGAATGCCTTTTGGAAACTATTGTCTCATAGTAGTTTAATACATAGGTTTTCAAAAGAAGGCAGAAAGCTATTAGGAAATGTTGCACTTCAGTTAGATAAGAAGATATCTCATTACTATGGATTAGATCTAAACACCTTTAAACACTTTAAGAATAGCTGCCAGCCTCCTTACAAGGCAGATCCTGCATCCCTTTCATTTTAGACTCTTCAAGCCAAGCTTCCCAAAGCTTTTAAGGGCTCCTGGTGTATCAGTGACTTGTTTAAAAACACTCCCTGAAAGTAAGGAGGAAGAGGCACTGATCCAGATAGGGTAATTAGACCTGGCTTAACGAAAACCATCAGACCGGCATCATCCTCTCACACTGCTATTTAGCACTGTATCTTCTATCATGCAGGAAAGGTGTCTTCAGAAAGACACAAGAGACTAAAGCCCTAAGGCGGAACACAGCCCACACACCTCTCTCCCCAGGCAAACAATGAGAAGGACTGCTGCTTGGGGTATTTATAACAGCATGTGGCCAGTTAATTGGGTTTCATCTGCCGCAGTTGGGTGTTTCTAACACTGTCAGCATCTGCTCAAACAGTTAATGTGACCTTGTGCCTATCGATAATGGTGTAACTGCAAGCAGACCACCTTTCTCCAAGATAACAATGGGATGGAAAAGCTTTTTTGTTTTTTATGTTGTACTCGTTTCAATGTGAGGGTGTTTTCACTCATGCATGTTTATTGCACCAAGATCCCAGGTTTGGGATGATGAAAGGGGGAAAATAGGGGCCAGAAAGAATGAGGTGGCAGATGGACATGCTACACCTGGAATCCTCCGAGCACCCTCAGCAGCCTGGAGAAAGGAGCCCACAGGAACCTCAGGAAATTCAGCAAAGACAGTGCAAAGCCCCTCTGCCTGGGACAGCCCATGCAGCAGTGCAGGACCTGATGGCTCTGGTACAGCAAAGTCAGTGTGTACTTAATGGCTGGAGATACACAGCTGCTCTAATCATCTTAAGCTATTTGCAGAACCCTGAAGATAGAAAAAGGAGTTGCATTTCATTGAAAGCAGATCTATAACATATCCCAGGCAGGAATAAACCAGTGTCCTCCCATGTGCTCTACGGATACGCAGAAACAAAAAGCCCCAAATGCAAAGATTTTGCATTTGCTTTGTTGTTGTTTTTTTTTTTAATCCTGTTCCCACGCCCTGAGGTTCTGCAGTGAGAGACAATCATCCCTGCTCCAGAGAGGAGAACAAGGCATAAAGCAACTGTTGAAGCAGGAACCCAAACCGCCTGGCTGCAGCACCGGCATCTAGGCACAGGCTCTTTGAAGCATGAGCAGCAGCAAATGTCCATCCTTACTGAGCTGTTCTCTGCATAAACAGCTGCATCAACAGCTCTGCAGTGGAAGTCACAATTTGGCTCGTTAGATGTGTATGCTTGTAGTTTCTAATGATTATGAGTTTATTTTTTTAACATCCCATCTCCCTAATAAAAGTTAGATTCAGTGCAGAACTGGCTGTAAGAACTGCAGTCCCCACGTTACAAAGACTTTCCAGAGATGTGGCATGGTGACCAACACAAAGGATGGATTAAGGTTGAAGACTGCCGCTTTTGGGAGCCATAAAGTCACTAATTACACACAGCTGTTAGCACAGCAATATGTAACATCGCACACTACTTTGGGGAAGATTCAGAATGAACTCAGACTGACGCTGAAGGAAAGAAGTTCCTGGTACCATGGAAGAGCAGAACGTCCCCCAAGCAGGGCTCTGTCTATGCCTGCTTAGCAGGCACCCACCCGAGGCTGTGCTGATACGAGAGGACAAGCACTAAGCTCTCCAGAGGACTCCTCACATCTCAACTTCCATTTGCTTTCTAAAACATAGTCCAAGCTCCATAAAGTCTGAGGAATACTAATAGTTTCTACAGCTAAAGACATCTCACAGCCTACTTGGGCAGGGCTGAATGGAGCGACTGCCACTGCAACTCAGGTATCACAGTGAGACAGCACTTTAATAGCGACAATCTGCAGGTCAGGCATTCCTACACCCACAATCCATACTGAATTCATTGAGGAGTTGCTTTTATTCAGCTCTCTTTTCTCTGAGTGTACAACTGCCGTGCAGACCAGATGTGACAGATGCAGTTTGAAAGAACACGGGAAAGCACGCAGCAGCCTCAGGACTATTCTGTATTAAAGCAGAGAATACAGACTACTTGAGACAAAAAGAGAAAAAAAAACACACTAAAATTGCCTTGGCCCTGTCTGCTCTCTATCAGCACCCAACTCCTACTCGGTATAATGAAGAAACAGAGAAGAGAAACTGGGAATCTGAAACCAGTAAACTTTCTGGCTGCTAAGATAAAAATTGCCAACCTTTTATCCTCACCTTTCTTGTTTTTCAAAAGTAGGTGTCATCTTTCCAGCAGCACCAACACACGGCACGAGAGATCTGTGCTCGCTATACTTCCATGTGTAATGATGCCAGGATAATTTGCAGCAGATGTACATTTGGGGAGAAATTATTTTCCTCAGAATCTATTTGTGTGGGAGGATGAAGTATGGT
>JANHGO010002760.1:0-28983 GCA_024606505.1 Aquila spilogaster
GTGGGGTTGTGTCTGTTCTGCAGGCAGAGCTCTGTTTCCAGGGACATTATTGACAGTCTTTTTGTAGAGCGGAGATTAGCTCAATAATGAATGCCTCAGAATAAATCAATGGCGGGACAGCTTCTAGACCTGGTGATTTTCCACCCTCTGCAGCTTCTGGGGAGCACATGAGCACCGGCTGCAGCCCAGCAGGGACAGCAGTGCATGCTTCAGCTCCACTGGAAAGTATTTGAGGAGGGCACTTACTTTTACCTAATTTCAGGAATGTGGCCTTATTCTTCAGGGTACATCTCAGCAGCACGTTACGTATCCGCCAGGCCGGTGTTTTTGCTTCAAGAGACTGTAAAGGTCACCTACAGGCTGTTCAGATGTCATTACTCTCTCTTTAACATAAGATCATGCGATCTTTTCATATTTCTGATGACAGAGACTAGTTTTCATTCTGCCTCACAAAGACAGCCGATAGCTTGCAGTGTTTATTCCTGCTCACATAAAATCTTTTTAAAGAGCTGTATTGATCTTTATAAAAGAAATTACAAGGTCATAAGACAACTATTGCATGCTGAATTGTATGGTGTACATTGGTACTGGAGAGGTCAAATCCTGTGAGTAAAGACGAATCTTAGATCTGGAATATAATGAAAATTGACCTACATATAACATCCCATAAGGTGATAAAAATTAGTATGACATATTTTAAAAATCCTGTCTTTCTGGCCACCACAGCCACAAATTATACGAAGAGTTTCTGTCCCAAAGGCCTTCTGATGACTGTTTAAATGACAAGGAGGAGGTGGGAAAGAGGAAGGAAAAAGGAAGGAGGCAGAGAATGTGAAAGGACACCAATCAACCCAATGACCGCAGATTTTTGTAGAATCATAGAACTGCTCAGGTTGGAAAAGACCTTCGAGATCATCAAGTCATACTGTTTACTGTCCCACGCCATCTGATCTGTAGACATAAGGAGTTCTTCAGCCGACTGCTTTTCCACAGAAGACTCTGTCAATATGACCTTTAGCTGTCTTCTTTTCCATCTTTTTCCATTTTTGGTTGGAGCTGGACAGCCGTAGATGAGCTGGTATTAGACACACACACAAAGGAAGAGGCAAAGAAGGAACCAGAAGGTTCATGTCAGAGTGGAGAGTAAACAGGGAAACTGTTGTGATGGTGAGAGAAAGATGGCAAGTGACAGGCTGAACAGTTTGAGCAAATGAAGGTGTTATTCTCTGTGTCATTTCAATGGCTGATGATCAGATAACAAGAAAGAGAGGGCAGGCAAGAGTATTCTGCTATTAAAAGGGAGAAGAAGGAAAAATTGTGTGATCTCCTAGAATAGAACACACACCCAGAACCAAACTTGTCACAACAGAATTAGGTTGATTCGTGAAAAATAATATTAATTTATATTTAAAAGAATGGAATGGTCTCCAGGTTCAGTGGCACTGCTCTTGCAGAGCAAAACCCTGCCCAAGTTAGGGAGGAGGAAGTGCTGCTGAAAGACCCTGAGCCACAGGGCTCCTGTGGGCCAAACCGAGATTCCTTGGGATGGTTGAGGCAGTATGTTCTAGAAACAAAAACACACCCAGGCCTTCCTCCAGAGGCAGCTGTCCTGCTAGCAAGCCTAATAAAGTAGCCACCCTCTAAAACCACATGCCGTGGTAAGCTCTTGCATGAGCTCTCCCACATGGTGTGCTGGTCCTCCGTGCTAGCACTTTCTTGAGCATGGAGGACCTGATCAGCTAGGCAGGCCAGAAAAAGAGGCCCCCTACATCTGCTCAACAGCACATGATAGAATTTAGCCAAGAGATGACTTAATTTCTGTGGAAATAGCCTGTTGTTTCTTTTTCAAAGTGGCTGAGCACCACGCACATCCTACTGAGATCAGGGGAGAGGGAAGCCACAGGCGCTGAGCCTTGCTGAAGACCTCTGCGACGGGCTGTGCTCCTCAATGCAATGACAGCACAGCAAGGCTGTCAGGTTCCGCGCATCTTCCAGATGTATTTTTGCCCTTGCAAAACTCAGCCGTGCCTGAAAGGATCCAACGAAATCTTTTTCTGACACAAAGTGGAGAAACTTCAGCTTGAGCAGAGAATTGCTCAGAAATGTAAGGATACGTGATAATAGCATCTAAAAAAAAAGTTGTGGCTCAAGGGGAAGCCACTACTGCCCGAGGAGTAGGCTGGCAATGCCTCCGTCTAGTCACCCCATCTGCAGAGTTTTCCGAGCATGGTGGTTGCTTTCTCTATTAAACAGCTGAAGTTCAGCCTCTTCTGCACTGCTAAAACCATTTCTCTCTCATGTCCTTGATTATGTGATGGCTAGTGATAATGTTAATCCTCCACTGCCAGCTTCCCTTGATCTAAACCGCCACTCTTAGCAAAGGCTTCCAGTCCAGCTGGCTGTCTCATTTCCTTCAAAGCTGCTGTTTTTCACGACTGCCTCTGGCCAGGAACATAGCGAGGAAAGGAAGGCAGCACTGCATGGAGGGCATTGACCGGGATGGGACGCAGACAGCCTGGGCTGCCAGCAGACGGGGGCCAGGAAGTGTTGGGAAACACGACGATCCATCTTCACACTCGCAGACGCTGGCATCGAGCAGTTGTGCTGTACCCCACTGTCAGCACAACTGAGAGTCTGGAAATAAGTCAACAATGTGCGGGCTTGAGCTACCCTTTGCTCCTGCACAACTTAACTGCACCATTAAATATCAAGTAGCTTTTGTCACCATTTTCTGCCCATTGAGTGCCAGGTCCTAAAGTGCATTTTGTGCACATTCTCCATACATTTTCACTGTTTTCATCTTCCGCAACGATCTCTTGTCGTCTCCTGCCTGACTTGTTTGCCCTTGCTGGTGTCATGGCTGCAGCCCTGGGAGCCCTTCAATCCGGGGCACACGTATTCCTGAGGTGTGACTGGTTCTGCACACACATTGTTCTCCTGCATCCTGTTGACTTTAGTGGGGGTGGTACCTCTATACTGAATAGCAGCAGAGCATTGCTCTGAGTGTGAAACATGCTAAAAAATAGTAACCTCATTGACCAAATGCCAGCTGATTTTGTAAGCCTTGAATGGCCATATCAGCAATAATTTGATATTCACTTCTCTGGTATGAGCTACTTCATTTTGGGAGCTCAATGTGGGATAGGCGCAGAGGAGAAGTGACCATCAGGATTGTCTTTAACTCCATATTTAGGGTGTGTTGGTAAATCAAAGCTCTCATGACACAGTCCTTTGGACATAGTTTTATGCTGATCTCTGTATGTGCACCAACTTTCCTCCACATGCATATTCCCACTTGACCTACCCTCTATTTAGATTTTTTGTGGTCACACTGGTGCTCGTGTGGCCACAGCATCCTCACAGCAAGGTAAGGGTGTGCACAGTGGAAAAGGATTGACTCATGCTGATCAGAGAGCCATACGCGGAGAGTTGGTTGTGTGTTACTACATGCATGCTTCTTCCATGGCCCAGCCACCTCTTGCAGTATCAAGGTTTTGGTGATAAAGATGTCCCAGTGGATCAGTATCTGGGGGACAACCTACTGCAGGGAACCTACTTTAGCAGGGAGTTGGACTAGGTGATCTCCAGAGGTCCCTTCCAACCTCTGTGATTCTGTGATGATTCTGAACACGACGGAGCACTTGATTGGTTTTTTGGTCACCTGGCACCATGTGAACAAGGGTCAGGATGGAACTCAATTTGTATGTGACCTGTCAGGTTGCAAAGCACCACAAACAACATTAAATTGAATCCTGCTTTCTACTTAGCACAGTATTGATCTTTAAATAGGAAAAGACCAGCCCATAAACTGGAAACTCTATATCCATGGAAACATGGAGCATAGCTCCTATGACTCAACAAGCATAACGGTAATTATTTTGCTGTCATTTTTACAACTTCAAAGCTTAATGGTATTAAGAGACCCTCAGCTCTTCAACTTGATTATTATCTGTCGTATGTGGTTAAATAATAGCCAAAAGAATATCACTGACTGAAATGTTATGTTCCCATTTAAAAAACAGCGCCTACCACATAATGCTGTATTAAGTAGTATTTCAGTTGTTAAAATCAGATCGATAGACAAACAGACAGATAGAAATGTCGGTGTCTTTTTTTCTTCCCCTCTCTCACTCATTTTTTTTTAATGTCGATGCAAACATGCTCTGTAGTTCTGCTGTAGCCCTGACAGAGCCGGCTAGCTGCATTCCTCGTTTCCCTGGTTGTCAGGTCGGTCTTTACTCAGCAGTGAAGGAAGCTTTCTGTAAAAGGGAAATGAAAACACTGCTTCAGAGCTGAAAAGGCAACAAGAATACATCTGGCAGGACCAATTTACGCATAAAGACTGTTTTTTTACTGCAGCGTCAATACTGATGGAACTGGTTTTAACAGAGAGCAGAACTGCTCCTGCTAACATGAGCTCTTCAGGCTTATCTTGGAGCTCTGGGGAACAAATGAGGGGCACATGAACAAGATGGGGCTGGGGCAAGAGGTTCCTAAGTGAACATGGCCAAGCTTTGACGGGAGGGTTCCTATTTTAAATAAAAGCTATTTGACTGTGTTGGATGCCACGCTATTTTTTATTTTGTAAACATGCACTTGTATTCACGTTGAGGAAGGCTGTGTCATGCCACGTGTGGCACAAACCAGCTTCAGACTGATTCTTTTTTTCCCCAGCTTTGTAACAATTCGGCGGCAGGCTAAAGACAGCATTGGAATCTGTGTATTGAATCCTGGGGAGAAGGAATGAAAAGGTCTGATTTCCTTACCAGAGCTTGCAGGATGCTCCCTAAGTGTAACAAGTGGTACTGCAACTTGCAACACAAAGGGCTCATAAACAAGGGAACCTTTATTGCAGAAAAGTTTCCACTGCAACGAGTTCTCAAATGGTCCATAAAAGGGCATAAATTGGCTCTTTCATTTCAGAAAAATAAAATGCCTGCCCACTTGATAGCACAAATAGTAGATCGCGAAGCCAGCCCTTGTTTAAGGTGTTTACAGGACTGGGCAGACACCAGAGAACAGGAGTGGAGGAGGGCAAGGGAGCAGCCCACGCCTCCCTGTCTGGCCACGGCATGTACCTGGACCCAGAAGATCCAGTCAGGATTTATGTCAAAAAAAAAAAGCAAACAAACAGCACCTTAAAGGTTTAAAACACATTGGCAAAGGAGAAGCACGAGGGAAAGTGCCGGTTTTGTAGCAGCCTGACAGAGAGAGAAGGCCTTTTATATTAAGAGTTCCAGGGCTTTTTTTTTTCCTTTTTCTCTCTCTCTTTTTTTTTTTCTCAGTTATTCGCATGAGAAAATAACGAGGCATTCCAACGACATCATTTGGCAGAAATGAAATCTAAGTGCTCCAATTTGAGTTTCAATAAATCAGTGCTGGAGTTGGCTCTGTCACTCTATAAACTCTTGGGCATTGGCTTTTATACCCTTTTGGAACGGGCTGGCTGCTCTCTTAAACACGCTGATCGTGACGCAGTGATGGTTTCATCATGACACGCACTAATCAGAAAAAAAAGGCAGGCAAATATTCGTGCTGCCCCTCTGCCCCACAGATGAGCAGCGTTCTTAACGGTTTTGCTAGAGCCTGATGGAAATAGAATTGTTTGTTTAACATCTCCAGGATTTCCTTTCCTTTCTTTTCCTTTCTTTCTTTTTCTTTCTTTTCTTTTTTCTTTCTTTTTTTTTAATTTTATTTTAGTGATTTGGAAAAATAAAAAGGCAATACGATACCACGCGGCAGCCGCTGCTGTTAACATGATCTTTCTGTAATGGTGTGTGGAAAGAATGCACAACAAAGGAGCTCGAAAAGCTGTGTAAATATACATTGCACATTTTGGCGGAGAAAAAACCCGCCCGATTATCTTTCTGCTACTGCTGTAAACGATATCGCCCTTTTACTGAACAGATGCAAGCCCTTCTGAATCTAATTAAAGGCTTCTCAGGTGTGCTCATGTGAACAAATCTTGGATGCTGCGGTGTGTGTGCATTGGTGCGGCTGGCAGGTAGCTGGCATTTCTATCATAAAAGCTACGAAGGTCTGGGTCTAAGTGCGTGGACACTGTGGGCACCACGCATTTCTCCATGCTGTCAGAGAATCTCGGTAGCAGTGAATATGAAAAGCGTTGTTGTTTCTCTAAATGTTATGGCAAAAGCATGAATGGAATTACAGCATTTCTAAATATTTTGCCTCATTAGTCTGTTGGGAAGAATTTGAACTCCTCTTGTCCTGGATGTGAATGCAAAGTATTGACTAAACCGGACTCACACTTTGCTGGCCGTTGGGAAGGCCCAGGGTCAATGTCACCAGAAAGCTGCAAATCCCAAAGGCCATTTCTCACAAAATCCTCATCCTTAGCCTTTGCATTTTTAAGGTTTTTTGACTCAGAACCAGAAATGTCTCAGATTACAAGCCCTGGTCTTTCTCCCCTGGCTGACAGGAGTGTAACATGAACAAAAACAAAGGCATAGGCTATTTAAATAGGAAGTTGCCCATCGAAGGATTATATCCCTACAAAGTATTTACACTCTAGTATGCTTAGCTCAAATGGACACATTCCTTTCTGCTGTCTCTATCAGAGGGGAGCCTTTTGTTACGCTATTTCCTAGCTTATGCAAAACAAAGTCCCTGTAAGAATGGAGAGCTAGCAAAGGAGTGAAGCAGGATGGCAGAAGAGTTCAGAGGTAGGGAGAGGACACAGCAACAACGTTAAAGACATTGTTGAAGTTGAGGCAGATCATTTTGTCCTCACTCTTCCTCTGTGGGTAGATGACAGGCCTCTTGCTGTCAACTTCTCTTCCATTAGAAGGAGAGATACCCCCCTTCCCAAAATTTGTCCAGATCACTTGAAAGAGAGCCTTCTGCTATGTGTAATACTTTGAGGGTCCTGAGTGCCAAAAGCTTTCTCAGGTATCTCTTTCAGAGTGACATTTTTGTTGTTTGTTAGGTGTCTGCCTATTGCAGAACGCCTGAATGGTGGTTGCCTGGTAGATGAATTTCATTTCAGCTTGGACAGCCAATATTCACAGAATCCCAGAACAGTTTAGGTTGGAAGTGACCTCTGGGTCCACCTGGTCCAACCTCTTCTCAGTCACAGACACCGAGAGCAGGGTGCCCAGCACCATGTACAGGCATCTTTTGGATATCTTCAAGGAGGAGACTCTACAGCCTCACGGTTCACACTGCTTCCTTTCAGAGGGGAAGAGGTCCCACTACTTCCTCTCCAAGGGCTAAACTTGTGCTAGTGAAAAATACACATGCTGTTGTGTGTGGTGTGCAAGTGTGTGTGCACTTACCTGCACTGAACACAAGCTAACCTACCATTACTCAGTGAACAAATTAAGTTTCCTAATAAGGCCTGTTCCCACTGAATTCACTTCTGCCTCCCACTGTTGTTCCCCTCCCTCATCTTTTCTCTGTTTCTGCCAACCCCTTATCTTGCCAGGGTACAGAAAGCCCCAGCTTTCCAACTCCTCCTTTTGCACTTACATGTTGCCTCGCTTCTGCAAAGACAGTGGTGTCTTACCCCTCTCATCAATGGGCACCTACTTCAAGTGTCAGCCATCAACATCCAGAGTATGGCTCTTGAGTCACCTAGTTCCGATGCACTCTGAGAGCTAACCTGCTGCAATCCACGCTGGATATGTTCAGAATCATGTACACTGCCAAGATGGATTTGTTGCATTTAAATAAATGAATATCTAGGGAATGATATCGTGTTAAAAAATCAGGAGAATGAGTGTGAGGAATCAAAATTAGTGAGGAACTAAAACTGGCAAAAATGCCGACTCAAGGGGGAAAGAGCCAACAAATTCTGTATTGGTGAAACCTGTTAAATTACAGCTGATAGTGACTAAAACTGCAAGACTGCAAGACTGCTAGTGGGCTTCTCACTTTGCTATGATACACTGGGCTTGTTAATGTGTACTTCAGCCCTGGGATTACCTTTTCAAGCAATTTCAATGTATGAATTTCCTCTCTTTTTCTTTTTGTGGCCAATATTAGTTCTCTAAAAAGAGAGGAGAAGCATCTATCAGGTTAGATGATCAATATTTAAAAAGCGTATTTTATACGCAGCCATCAAGTAACGCTTCTGGTAAAATCTCATTTTTTTCTTATGTTTACAGTAGAAAATAGTCATGAGATTTCGGATGTCTTAGTGAGATTATGTTTGCCAAGTACAGGCACTTCAGGAGTCTTCAGAACCTTCTCTTTCTGTCTCGCTTCTACCTGCAGCCCATATACTCATGTGCCCAAAGTCTTCTACCTGGGAGCTGAAATTAGTTCTTTTATTTCAGGAAGTTGTCCAGATAGGGTTACAGCAAATGGCCCGTGGCAATCCTTAATGCTAATCTTTCACACACTTCAGAGCATTAGGTTAAAGGGAGGACAAATACCATACTTGCTCATGCAATTGATATGTTTCCCCCTTTCGCTTTCCAAGATTGTATCTGTAAAAGTGAGAACACAGCAATTATACACATCTTTTCTACAACTCCTGATAATCTTGCTAATGATCAGGCAGCACAAGTATGTGTTATGCTATTAGATCTCTATGTGAGTTTTGTACTTCAGGACAGGACTTGCAGATGAAATTTCTGCTCTGAGTTTTTCTCTGACTTCCCAAGGATGCACTGACTTAGGACCATATTTTCAACAGTGTACTGTGGTTTTGGATGCCTCATTTATGAGCGACAAAGCTGAGAAACCTGGGATTTGATTTTCAGACCTTGGAGTGCCACCTGCGATGAGTGGTCATCCAGCAGAAAGTCAGGCTCAGGTGAATCCTCCTTAAAGGGTTGTAAAATGGGTGCTGCTTTTGGAAATGCTCGCTTCCATCTTGCTTTTCTTCCTATAAATGACTGAAACTATGAATATGCCTGATTAGGAGATAATTTGGCTGACGGCCTTTCTAGTCTCTGTGGACCATTTCTGCTTGATGTGCAAAGTGACTGAACGTGACAAAAACATCACCAACTCTGCATATTCTTACTTGGTAACATAGCTTATTCATTAATTTCAAGGTGACTCTTCCTGATCCTTTGGCGTATAGCTTGAGTACATCCCTAGAAGCAAGGAACAGGAAACGTGAATAGATAACACGGAGAGACATTGATTCCTCTTCACTTGTAAAAGCAACTGTTTAACAAGTCTTGTATAACAGTGACTTCTGGGACTGAGCCCATCTGGGATGGATAACTTTTATATAACATTTGGGGTCTAAATTAAGAGCTGGATTCTGCCCTTGGCTGCCCCCCATAACTGAGTGTAGGGAAGCACAGATGGTAGAAAAGCTCACTTTAAAGTAGTGACCTTACATGCAGTGTGACTGCCCAGCCAACAAATCTGCTCTCTGCACTACAAGATACTGCTCATGTAGCAGGCTGCACGCTGAGGTAGCTCCTAGTAACTAGAAAATAGCTAATGGGCTATTTCTTCTGTTAACATATGCATGTGTTCCTAGCTGCCAAGGCAGGTGCTGACATAATGTGCAGTCAGTCGGTGCTGGGAAGAGGGGCACGGAGCACCCTGTGGCACCAGGCTGCCTGGTATAAAGCGGCCTTCCATGACCCTGCTCCTTACAAACTGGGGTCACCGGAACCTCTGCTCTTTGCCGGCTGGGCAGGACACGGGGGTGGGATGGTTCCCAACACCTCACTGTCAACAACTGTCTTAAGTGCTTCTCTGAAGGACTCGGCTCATCTGCTTTTGCCTTATGGGTTTAATTTTGAAGACTTGGGAGTGAGTGTACTTCTGCTGGCAGAATGTCTTTCAGTCCAACTGATGCAGGTGACTGAGTGCCCTTCCTTGGTGGATCTTTACCAAATGGAAGATGAAAAAGAAAGGAGAGGAGTATGTGACCTTCCAGCCTTAAGCTCTGCATGCCGTTTGGCTGGTGGGTGGCATTAGCGAGGCTGCACTGTTCATTGTTGTGGGTGTCTTTATGAGCATTAGTGACAGAGAGCCAGCGGGCTGGCAGTAAATACAGACAGGCACCACAATCCACACCAGCACTTCTGCAGTTCACTGACAACAGAAAGGGTACTGGAAGTTTCACTGTTTTTCCAAGTCATGTGTTGAATTTGGGCTGCAAAGGAGAGGTATTTAGGGCCACTGTGACATAATCGATCCCACAAAGTAAGCAGTATTTGCAGCGGACTGTGTACGAGCCAGCTATATGTGTGCTCTAGCCCTACTTAAAATAAACCTACACATACTATCACTTTCTTATTTTAGGAACCAGTGAAAGGGAATGAGGGCTGCAGCAGCTACATATCGGTATATGCTGCACATACGCTGATTACACCCACTCTTGTCACGGCCATTTCTACTCAGCAGTTGCCAGCGCTGCATAACTCATGGTGTTTTGGAGAACGCAGGAACAGGGTAGGCAATGTTTGCTTTGCCCCCTTGCTGTTGTCAGCGTAGGTGATGGGCATCCAAGTGCGTGTGTGCACATAGAAGCAATGTGTGCGCGCACATCCGACTGAGTTGGAATTCATGACTGCTGTGGGAAGACAAGGGTGTACACCCCAGTGGTAGGGAACCATCTGGTGGTGTTACAGCTGTAGAATTACAACCCTAGTGACAACAAAACAACGGCATGGAAAACAGGCATCATGTTCCCTCAGCAGAGGCTACAAAACTTACTGGCTACCTCCCCTCTGCCAGTCCCCCCATTCTTTTCCATGCAAGTATGCTGGATGCACTGGTAGAGATGGAAAAACAAATACTTTGGGATAATGATGCTGAGTCATTAACCATGTGATGGAAACAATTCATCCCGTTATCACCAGCCAGCTCCACCTCCGGCCTCCCAGTAGCCAGGGGCTGTAAATCTGCAGTCCCTCCTCCTCGGAGCCCTTTGTAGGACAAGTCCTTCTGTCCACGCGTAGCAGTGGGCGCTCTGATGCATGACTCATTGCCTGGACACTGCGCTATGATAACGCTTTCTTCTCAGACTCTTTCATATCTAACACAGTTGGGAAGTCCAAAATGAGTGGCGAGGGGAGAAAGATTAGCTCCCTATCTCTTCTTTTTTATATATTTAAATAAGTACCTGAAAACTAACTTTAAAAAGGACCTCAGGTTGGCCTCTACAATTATAAGTCTCAATTTTCACATCCATTTCAGTGTATGCACCATCCTAGACATAGGTGTGTACACGCTATTCGCATCCTGAAAAGCTGTTTGTGCAGTTCTGGAGATGTGGGAAAAGCTGCTCTATATGCAAACTAACATCTAGGTTTTGAAAATATGTAATGAAGTGGTAGTTTATTGCAGATTTTTTTGCCTTCCTTCCTTCCAAAAGAATATATGTGTATGATTGAAATGGTGTGAGCTGCTAGTTGGAAAAGGATTTTCTGATTCTTCAGTAATTTATATTTACTTCCATCTAACAACAAAAACAGCTTACAGTACACAACTTTTGGCCTACTGTGGATTGAAATGCATTCTGGAAATCTCCCCAGATTCCTGGCACATTTATTACAACTCAAAATATAGAGTGTTTTGGATCCTTAATCTTCACATTCCTCTAATAAGAAAAGTAGTATAATCCATCTCTGAAGGACAAGCCCTTATGAAGATACTGCAGCTACATACAGATAGTGGATTTTCGTCACACTAAATCTCTCATTCATATTCAGCGAGGAATAGCCTCTCATTTTCTCATACTATAATATTCGTTTGTTTGCTGAAAAGCTCCCATGAAAATTTGGCAGTCTGTTTCTGAAGGTCCATTTTCCACCCCCCTTTTTCTTTTCAGCGCAGCTGGCTTCCACCTCGAGTGGGGATGGAGGGTGGGCAATGGCAGCCTCTGAGCTGCGCCCGTCCTAGCACCATGCCACCCGGGAGGGAAAGGGGCCAAGTGCAGGGGATGGTCAAGCAGACAGGAAGGCAGAGGTATGGTATGATGTGCACACCTCCTGCTCTTCCCTTGGTGGTGTACTTTCCCTGTCCTTATGGGTAATTTCCATCCCTAACATCTAAAGTGCTAACGTTAATGGCATTTTCTTGCTTCTTTTCCAGTTCACCTCTCATACTTGGCTGCTCCATGCTGCAGCTGCAGATAAAATATATACATGAAGGAAAATTCCACTGAACATATTGTTTTTTTACTTCCTCCTTGTTTCCAAACACCACTCTCAAAGCATGCAATGCCAAGTTACAAGTTATAAATTAGTCCTTCTTGTTCTGTTCCTGAGTCCAGTACAGAAACCTGTTTGTCATCTGTAAGGGCAGCTGAAGAGCAAGAAACAAATGGATCATTCTTTCAGATGCAATCCAGGTAGTGTCTTAGTTTCAGCTGGGATGGAATTGTTTTCTTCAGAATGTCTGATATGATGCTGTTTTGGTTCTAGGAGAAAAACAATGTTCATAACACACTGATGTTTATAGTCGCTTGCTAAGCAGCATCGTACAGAGCCAAGGCCATTCGCAGCAAAGGGCCCAAGGATCTGGGAGGGAAGAGAATCAGGACAGCTGACTTAAACTGGCCAAAGGGATATTCTGTACCATATGACATTAAGCAAAAGGAGTTTTAAAGAGGGTGGGAGTTCATCTTGCCCTCTTCTGCTGCTCAGGGGGCTCGGTGGGCATTGGTCAGGGAGTGGTGAGCAATTGCTTGTGCATCACTTGTTGCATACATTCATTAATATATATAATCATAACTATTATCCATTTCCTTTTTTCTGTCTTAGTAAATAGTTTTATCTCAACCCCCAAGCTTTACTTTGTTGGTTTTTTTTTGATTCTCTCCCCCATCCCACTGGGAAGGGGAGGAGTGAATGAATGACTGCGTGGTTCTGAGCCACCTGTTGGGTTAAACCACAACAGACAGAAAAACTGAGATGCAGTCCAGTGCTGAGCTGCTCTGTTGACAAAAACCAAGTGTTAGAAAGCATACAGTTTCCTGGAAAGGTGCATTGTTCAGCGTTCATCTACCTAAAGAGTGATCTCTGAATGTGACACGACATAAATAAAGCCTTTCAGGGTACAGACATTTTGGACACAGCCTTCTGAATGTGAGAAAGCAAAAAGAATCTGTTAAAACCAGGACATTCCTTACGGACAATACAGAGTGCCTGTTGGGGATGTTATGGAATAAAAACAGGATAGAACACACCAGAACTTCTAGAGAACTGATGCAAAACTTTGACAGCCATTTGCTATATGATAGCTATACCTATCTTTTTATCTATAGGTAGAGCTAAACCTATTTCCCTTGTCAAAAGAAAAGAAACACATAACTAATCTATATAGAAATTGAGAGATGGAACCATTATTTATACAAGATGGAACAATTTCAGTATTGTTAATTATTCCTTTTGGTAGGGCTTTGACTCAGAGCCTGGTAAAAGGCTTTTATTTTTTTAGAAAGATAGAAAAGAAAGCAAAGTTGAAGCGTTTCAGTTTCTCTGGCATTTTCATACTGATAACGGGATTGCTCAGCTTCAAGACTTAGAAAAGCTCAGAGCCCATGAAGTTAAGGTTAAGGCAGCAAATTCTGCCATACCACTCTGCGAAAGAAGTGTATTTCTGAGTGCAGTTTTATTGTGCTTTCCAGTATGGTTGTCAAAAAGTCTTCCACAAATACTATGCAGGGCAGAATTGGTGTTTCTTACAGATAACTGAACTTCTGTTTTGTTGCTTTCCATTCTTTATCATTTCTGTGTTGAGCATTCATCCCCCAGTTCTGCAGCCCACGCTCACCTGTAGTGGGGCCTGAGCAGAGTCCTGTGTGCATCTCTGCAGTAGGTGCGGACAAGGGGTAGCACTGTTCCCACGGCAGTTTAAGCCACCAAAAATACATGATTACAGGGATTCCGGTAGTGCAGCTCCGCAGTTCTATGCTAACACTGCCACCAAAAAACGTGGTCCTACATTTCCTCTGTGGCTCTTTCCTTGCCACATGCTCGTTCCTCCCACCTCTTCTTGCCAGTGGTGGCATTTATTTGGCTGTTTGTTGAGCCAAATTGTGGGTTTGATCTGGTTGAAAGTTAAACAGACTCCATAGTTTCCCCATGAACACATATATGTGTACTGTACACACACGTATGCGTTCCTTTGGATTTGCTGAAGAGTCAGTATCATGGGCAGCAGACACACAGGTCAGCAACCTGTAAGTAGTTTGGGCATTGTGGCTGGCCCACACCAAACACCAGACAAATAACATTTCCATGGAAATGATCATAGCCAGTAGTGGTGATTGCTAGGATTTGTGTCTTTTAAGGTTTGAAGGAAACATGGAAAGATCGTTGTATAGTTACCCCAGGTGAGTGAGGACATCAAGTCACTTAACCATTGGCTACAGCTGAGACTTTAGCCTTTATAGCACTTATTCTACCAGCAGAGAAGCTAAAGGAGTGCTGCTGCAGGTGGCTTTCTGCTTGCAAAGAAAATCCCCAGTGTGAAGGCTGCCTGGAGCACTGCCAGTGTCTGCAGAGGTCTGAGACCACTGTGGAGAGGTTGTTCTCACCATTGGTACCAATGCATGTTATCGCAGCCTGTAGTGGGAGCACTGGACAACACACTTGCTTTGCACTTGGTTCCCTTTTTGTGCATAGGAGCAGTCGGCTCAGGCTCAGCTGAAACCACTGTCTAAATAGGTGAGCAAACAAAGGAGGGGAGGATGTGGTGTTACTGTTCTAATTTTACATCAGGGGATGTTGGCACAGCGCTGAGCATAAGTAGTGGTGGTGCCAACGGAAGCATGCCACAATTGTCAGCGACTGCACTGCCAATATTGGAATGGAAGAGGGTGAAAAGCACTGGATATAATTGTGTGCATTACTGCACTATTAACATGAGGTAGGTGTTTGGTACCTCCTATCTTAAAATCTTGGTTTTCCATGAGAACTGGGAATGGGACACGTTCAAGAGGTGCCAGCTGAAAGAAATGATCTTGAGAATTACTGATTGTATCATATCCTCTGCACAATTTTGTGCAGGGAGGGAACTGTGCAGACTTTAATGCTAAAACATAAGGAAAGGAGTTGCTGTTATGTCCTGAGTTATTCTGCTGAGAATAGCACGAGTTGTTCTGCCGAGCAGACTTGTAACATCTTATTACACAATACAGACAATTCCACATCCCATAAAACAATGATACACTTCACTGTTTCACGGTGTCCATTTCTTTGTATCTAATTTCATCAACGGAAATGGGAATTGCTAGAATATTTTTCATGTATCAGCATTCATAACATCTCTGCGAGGGGCTATTTGATTTCCTACTTTTCTGCAGCTGTCATCTGTTTCGCTGTTTCTTCTGCATATTGTTTTTTTTCCCCACGCACATTTGCTGCAGAAATAGTTCCGTGACTATAGTCATAACCTCTTCACACAGAGCCTTACATTTCAGATTCACCTCATTGCCCATGGTGTTACCAACACCACAATTGCACTGCGCACGTTGAAAGTCCCAGTAGAGTTGACAGTCGCATCACCCTCCACTAAAAAAAACAGCATTACTTTTTCCCAGATCCTTGTAGCTGCTGGAGCAATCCTGGAAATCCTTGTTTTAATGGGATGCGCTGCTGAAGATTGTTGTGGCACCTCATAATGGCAGACCCATTTCATTCCCAGTTGCTGAACAACAAAGCTTGCACACGCGTGTGTGTACATTGCCTCCCTCCCTCGGGAGGGCTGTGGGCACTTCTGCCAGGCTCCATGCTTGCCCCAACTTGCTGTGCTTAGTAACTCAAGTTCAACATACTCTTGCTCCTACCAGGCTTGCTGTGTTGTTAAATTGTGTGTTAAATTGCAGAACAGACCCAGCAGGGCTATAAATAGAAAGAAATCCCACTGATTTTCTCAAAATCTAAAACGAAGGTGGAGATTTTGCACATAGGTTGGTATTGCTAAGCATGGACGCTGCAAATTATTTCAACTGTCACTTGTATTGTTCTTGTCTCCTTTTATTTTTATTTATTTTTTTAATGAAGTTGCTGTCCTGAGAGAGGTTTCTGAGCTTTTATTCAAAGTCTGGAAGAAAGAGCTGATCTTCTGTTTTTACACGTTCTGATATTCTTGCTTGCAGTGTTGTTTTTCAAGGCTTTTGTTTAGTTACTTTACTGTGAATAATTAAAAAAGACCAAACAAGCTGGAGCTTTTTCTCTCTTACAGATGAGCTTGAAGCTGCACTGCGTTCAGTTAACTCTTTGCAAACTTGCTGAAAGCGATGGGATAGCTACAACGCCCCTGAGAGCGTAACAAGAACAACAAGCTTCACAACTGGAAATGATTGTTACGCCATTAAAAACCACCTGCGCTGAGCTGGTGAGGCCACACTTTTTTCAGGTCTGGAGGTCAGAGTATGCTTTCATTTCTAGGTGGAGCACTTTTCCCGAAAACATCACTGAGATAAAAATATAGAAGTCCTGATTCCTATTTCAGGCTTTTTCTTTCTTTCTTTCTTTCTGTCATGACAGAATCGCTTTTAAAATTCCAGCCTAATTGAAAGTTTCATGCTCACAAATGCAGAACCAGCCTGTAATTCTCACAGCACAGAACTGTACTGTTGTGCCACTTCATTCACCAAGGAACGTGGAAGATATGATGCTAAAGTTGTTTTACAAGACTCATCAGCTTTTTCAAAGCCATTAAGTTCTTAATGTGGATTGCTTTGAATATACCCATGATTTAAATACAGTAGATCCATGCTCTGGTTTTGTTTGACGGGAATTAGATACACAGCGGAGTATATTTACTATGCAAACATTGTATTTCTTGCTATAAATCCTTTCCCAGAATCCAGTATTTTAATTAGAGTAAATCTTAAAAATATAGTAAAGAAGAAAACCAGCAGATTACTTACTTGGCACACATGTTCACTATACTGCATTCCATGAAAGTATTTAGTAAACCTGTATCTGCTCCCTGTCTTAAGAGAACATAAATTATCATAGTAGTTGAATCAGACAGGTAAAAACAAAGTGATATAAAAGTTGTTTTGGCAGGCTGGATCTGCAGGGAGGAGGAGAACGAAGGAGTGAAGGGCTTAGAAATCTGTTGGAGTCTTAGTTTTTGATAGTCATGGATGATCCTGCTCTATCACCAGAAAGCACCCCCAAAGTTTGTCCGTTTCAACTAGACACCTATGACTGAAAGACCCCAGGATGAAAAACCTGTTTTGTGTGCAGAAACACTTTCAGGTTAGAGAGGATCTTCAGCTGAGCGCTTTCACCAAGGTTATGCTTTTTCTTCTGTGACTTGAGAAGTGCAGAAAGAGCAAAGTTAGACAAGGACACAGTCCCACTTTCTGCTCTTGATTGTGCGATATGAGATTATTCTAAAGATGCAGAGGTAAGTGTGTAAATCAAAATGTTTGTATATTCATTAGGAGGAATTGGAATGGTTTGTGAAAGTTGGAGAAAGCATCCTCAGTGGTGTGTAGTGACAGGACAAGGAGTAATGGACTAAACTTGAACACAGGAAGTTCTGTACTAACATGCAGAGGAACTTTACGGTAAAGGTGATGGAGCACTGGAACAGGTTGCCCAGAGAGGTGCTGGAGTCTCCTTCTATGGAGATATTCAAGACCCCTCTGGACACCTACCTGTGTGACCTGCTTTAGCAGGGAGGTTGGACTCAATGATCTCTTGAGGTCTCTTCCAACTCGTGATTCTGTGATTCTGTGATCCCTCAGAACACTCAGCATCAAAAGTGATTCCAGTGAGAGATTTCCTACTTCCCTGCTAAATGAAGGGGCAGTGCTTTCCACAGCAGTGGGAGCTGGAGTGCCTGCTGGGCTCTTACAGCACTATTCTTGTCTCACTGTGACTGTCTTTGTCCTGCTTAACTTCCGATGGAGCTATTCAGCACTCCCTTACAGCCAGCTGCTGACCTTTTATGAGCTACCTGCCATTTCTCTGTGACCCAATTGACTATGTTCGTTGAGAAGGGAAGAGCCAAGAGATTCTCAAGGTCATTCCAGGGCAGCGTATGCCAGGCACTCTATAACTTTTCCAAGACCTGGGGTTATCTTCTGTGAAAAATATAAAGAGATTCAGACATGAATCTACAATTTTATTCCAAATCCCAAAATCTTGTGGGACTTCAGGCAGGTATTCAAGCTTTTGCTTTCAGTTTGGAAGTCCCCTGGTTGCGTGGGGCTTTGAAACACGACTAAGAAGGCATTTTGCTAATGAATTTGCATGCAGAGAAAAACATAAATTGACAGAAATTTCACAGTCATTTTAGAAAATCTCTTACTATTAACCCACACAATCCCCAGGTGATCTGATTGGATATCAATAACATAATACACCTGTAAGTGGCCCGACCTTTGTAAGGGGTAGTACATTTTCACAAATGTTAATTGTACAATTTCAGTAACAACTGCATTAGTCATCTGTAAAAAAGGAATGTGAAATCTCTGGTTGTAACTGCATACACGTCTACTGCAGGTTGCATATGCAGGAATAATTGTATCATCTGAAAGATTTTGAATTCTTTAATTGAAATCATTCGGATGGCATGCAATAGCTTTCTTAGCTAGGAGTATATTCCTCTGTAGTGTAACCACAGTGAACTGGAGTTAATACTGGGAAAAATATAGGATCCTGATCGTTACAGACATTTATAAATTGTTGTCCTGTTACAAAGAAGCTCATCATAAAGACTAATAGCAAGGCCCTTTTTCCCCATGACAATCCTTCTCAGGCTGGCAGCATGAGAGGGAAAGAGAGGAGGCCTGATGAATACTCTTTCTGTCATGCAGGAGAGAATTCCTGAATCTTATGGAACCAATGATGTGGGATATATAGCACATCTCAAAGTGGGAGTAAAGCATGTCACAGCTATGTTATGTGCCATGCAGCCTGGGGAGAGGTAGATTTGCCTCCTTACCTGTTAAACATATCTGGCAGAAACTGACCATTTTTTTCCCAAATATGCCTCTTTCTTCTCTACATATTATTTACCTGCTCTGTTCTCCTTTGAAAAAAAAACAACACATAGTGCAAGTTAGGATTTAGCTCTAAATATTTCTCATTTCTTCAGTACTTCTAATATCTCCACAGAGACCTATGGAGGCTATTTTGTTTTCAGGGAGATTTCTCATATAGTAATACACGCGCATGATCTGGATAACACGTGCACTAAATCTGAGGCTTTTGAAACCATCAGACTTGCTCTGCAAGGTGGTAAAGATGGCCTGTGAATGCACAGCACATCCAAAACATTTCTGCTGCATCAGAAATCCTACACAGATATGAATCAACTCCACAGCACATGCACAACAGATCTCATGCATCTTGGAAGCATCAGCCTCACTGTGCATGAAACACAGAGGTGATCTAAGGATGTGCGATAGGTGAGTAGATGATAGGGACATCTACCAGCCATGCTCTAAATCACAGTTCAAGTCAGACTGATACCTGAAAATAGTGAAGAAATGTATGCAATCTGCATTTTCCGCTCAGACACAATTTTTGAATGGAGAAAGAATAAATGTCCAGGGAAACCTGGATAAATGGTAGCCTGGAGCAGGACTTACTGTCTCCAGAAGAGGGGCAGAGATATGAATGCAGACTGAACATCCTTTGCTTCAAAAAAACTACAGTTTGGGAACCGAATAATCAGAGGCAAGGTGCAGGGCTTCCCCATGAAACAGGAAACAGGTGGGCTGCACTGAAACAAGAAGGAATTAGAACTGCTTTTTTTTTTTTTTCTTTTTAATTTTTTTTTTGTATGTACTTTTCTTGTATGGTTGCTGGATCATGAGAATACGTACACGTCAGCACTATTAGCAGCAAAACAATTGCATGTGTTTTGCTTGTGGGATTTATAAGATTGATGGGATCAAACTCATCACATATCTAAATTAATCTGGGTTAGGGATTCCTCTGAGAAAAATGTAGGTTTGAACTAGATTAAATAATTGGATCATACTAGATTTCCTTGTTCAGGTTATTATATTTCCCCAACACAATTTATTACGAGCAAATGCCCTCACACAGAACATGGAAAACAGCTGTAAAACTAGGGAGAGGCACCGTGTATGTAGGAGGCAGCATTTTATTTGCACAGAATTACATTATCACTTTCATAGCACTAGAAAGATGCATTAACAATATACATAGTCTGCAGCCATTGCCAACACACAACGCAACCTTCAGACGGGTTCTCTGTAAAGGAAACTTAACTGTTAAAACAAATACTGTTACAGTATGACAGCAGCGCTAGAGGATGGATGGTGCTGGTGTGAACACCACAAAGCCCTGGGTTTTACTCCCACTCATGTCATAAAAGTTTTGTGCAACAGTGAGGCATTTCGTTTTTCCCTCTTGTACCTCTGCAGCTTCTCACTCCATTTTCTTGGCTTTGTTTTTCAGAATAGCAGGCCCCCAGGACAAGGACAAGGACAGTTGCCTCCCAAATATTTGCAAAGTAATGCAACAAAACAGTCTTTCAGGTTCATGACAAAACCTTCCATTCTCCTCATAAGGAAGAAATGCTAGTGCTTGTTTGTCTCCCAGGTGATGGGATTTCAGGTTCCTTTGGCCAGAAACGCACATGATGTAACTAGAAAAAATTTTCAGATAAGTGAGATAATTTTTCAGGTAAGGCTTATTATCTGTTTTCCACATGTAACAGGAAGCCCCTGTAGCAGCAGTTCAGCCGTTTTGGACAGGCTGTGTTTATTTACAACTGTAGAAGGTAGGAAGAAGCCTCCTGAAACGCTCTAGCGGTCAGCAACCTTTCCAAGTTTGCATTTAAGATCCAGTTTCTTCTTCCCTGCTTTGAGATTCCATGTACTGGGCAAAACTTAGTGATAGGTGGGAGATGCTTTTCCCGGCGATGATACTCTCATGACTCCACAACCCCAGCTCCAGATGCAACAACCCCAGCTCCAGATGCAACATATGCCTTTCAAATATGTCTGCAAGTTATTATGTAGACAAGCTCTTGCCCTTAGTTCTAGTATCTCCCTTCCCATCCACACACAATGATCCCTTTGTTAAAGATGTTCTAAACCATCAGTCCTAGAGACTCAATGACCTCCACTGGCATCAAGGCTTTTGTAGCCTCCTAGCTAGGAAGTTTTTCCTTACAAAATCTGTAACTCTAGATACTATATAAGCTCACTGCTTTCTTCTAAGAGTTGAGAGTTACTGCCTTCCAGTGAGTAGCTGCCTTTTACATGTTTGAAGACCATTATCATGTTTCTTCTCAGTCCTCTTTTCTCTAGACTAAACAAATCCAGTTCTTAGAGACTGGCCTCCAAGGTCAGTCTCTTAAGACTTTTAGTACTTTTTGTCGCTCCTAGGACTTTTCCTAATTACCTATGCTTCTCTTGAGTCCAGTGACAAAAGTGAGTCCATTTTCCACACTGAGACCTCACCAGTGCTGAGCAGGAGTAGACAATTTATTTCACATCTCACCTAAACAATTTATACATTTCAGCATGATTCTTGCTTCTCCACACAAGTATAGCATTGTTAATTCTTAGTCAGCTTGAGATTTACCAAAACTCCCAATGTATTTTTGTGCAGGTCTTTTGCCTTTCTAGCTGTTTTCCATTTGGGGGTTTATTCCTGCCTAAGTGTAATAGGTTACACCCGTACTTACTGAATCCTTCTGTTTTCAGACCATTTCTTCAATTGGTCAAGATGCTAATCCTGCTCACAGAACTTTATCAACAAACTTGATAACTGTACTTTACACATCATCTTCCAAAACACAGCAAAAATAGTGAGTGGTACAGGTCCCTAGCAGGGCATCTGCAGAACTACTTTCCACAATCATTCCGCATCAGCAATGAACAGATGATAATAATTCTTTTTTTTTCCAAAGTAGCTGTGAGTCCACCATAAAATAGTTTCGTTTTAACTCCCTTACAAGAAATCAGAAGAGACTGTGGTGAAAACCTTGTTCAAGTCAAGATATGTAATATCTGCTGTCCATAAGACTTGCTACTTGTCAAAGAAGAAAATTAGCTTGGTTCAGCATGATTTGTTCCTGGCAAATATTCGTTGGCCTCTACTTATCCTTTCGTTATCTCCCATGCACAAAAGAAGTTTGTTGCATTTCTTGTTTCAGTGTATTTCCATGAATTCAAGTTAGGCTGTTTTCTCTGTCTATACTCCTCAAACTGCTTTTCTTTTTTTTCCTTCCTATGGGTACTGCAACTGCCTGTCCCCCATCTTCTGATCTCCAGGTAATCTGGGAAAGGGTCCCTAATGGCTTTTGGTTTGCTTCAGCTGGTTTTCTATGTTCCCTCAGATGAGGCTTGTCAGGTCTGGTCAGCCGGAAAACAACTGACTCCAGTCTGTTCTATTCTTTCTGCTACTTAGCTTTAGACATTAATGGTTACCCAACTGGTCATAGTTAATTCTTTCAACTGAAAAGTGAGGGAAAAAGACATTAAACACTTTGGATTTTTCTGTGTCTCCTCTTACTAGCTTTCAATCCTGGCTGAAGGGAAGATCATATTATTGCCATTGTCTCGCTCTAATTTCTAATGTAGGAATGCTTTCCTGTTAACCTTGCTTTTCTTTGTTAATTACATTGCCTTTTTTTTTGCCTTGGCCTTTCTGATATTATTCTTACAGGCTCCTGCTATTCTTTTATTCTTGTCCTTAGTGTGCTGTAGTGCATGACCACGTCAGAGGGCTAATGAGCCACTTACTGAGATTTAAAGAAGCTGCTGCCCATATGCTGGGGCATGGAAATGGATAGTATGTCTGCTGTGGCTCTGAAGCTTTCTTCTCAGGATCTTTCCCTACCTGCTCATGCGTTTATAGGTGCTTCCTTGTCATCTTGTCTTCCCCATTAACTACCATTTGCTGCAATTAACTTTGAACTCATACCACTGATCTGCCTAACTTTAAGTTCAAAGCCTTCCCTGCACAGTCAAGCTCCTCAAACCCATTTTTCTTCCTAGGCCCCACTGGAGCTCAGCAGTTCTTGAAAACTCACCTGAGCCTTTTTCATGAGTCTTCCTCCCCAGCCACATACTGATTTCCAGAGTGTCAGAGCCAGTGCTCCTGTCTGGAAGAACTGGGCTCTGCCAGTGCTCCTGACCCCTCCACCATCACTCCCATGTCCACATAATTGTGTCTGACCTGCTCATGGTACAGCCTGGAAGAACCATGGACACACTTACAGAAGAGCTGTAAAGGGTCTCTGTGTGAGGGCCAGGTAAGTCCCAGCAGCTTTCTTGGATCTTCTTGGACTTGAGCTTTTGGTGAGCAGGACACTTCCTGGGGTATCAGGCTGAACGGAAGAAGGATGCCTCTTCCTCCCCTTTCTATAGAAAATAATCACCAGCTATAGAAATTTGTTGATACCTCTTGGGTACAATAGTTTTAGTTTTAGTTGGACTTATCTGGAGTTTAATGTCTTGTAGATTCTGACAGTCTGAGACAGGTAATACTTCAAATGAATACTTCAAGGATATGTTCTGCATTCAGACCACTTTACATGCCTAGCACCAACTGAATTCAGTTTCAGCTGGGATCATTCAGCACTTCCGTAAATTAGGCCACAAAATCTCAATTCAGATACCCAGAAAGCAGGAGCATGAAATTTGTGGCCACCTGTGAAAAGTGTGGTTTAACTGACCTTATTCAGCATTATAAAAGAACTGTGCAGCAAAGGAGGGATTGAATCCATCCCTAAGGCAGAGCTTGGCTGTTCCAACCAAGAGTTCGTCCTTCTTCTTCAAATCCCATGCTGTCACTTAATGTATGTTTGTACTGAAACAAATATGGAAAAACTTATGGACAGTGGCCTTTTCTACCATGTAGCTCCTGACACAGCTCCAGAGCAGCTCCACTATGAGAAGTAAACGTAGCATAGATCCCATGGAAAAAACAGTATGCAATTATATTACTTGCAGTTATTTGAAAATGCATACGCAAGTGAGAGGAAGGATAAAATAACACTCATTATGTAGTATTGATTTTGCAATCTGATCCTCATTTAAAGCAGATTTCATATGTTCAATTAGCTAGCTTTTAGAAAAAGCAAACAGTAAAAGAAAAAGAAAAACCTTTCCATAGTGTAGCATCATACTGTACATGTCGTAGAGGCTGAAGCCTTTATATCTACGGCAGAGATCCCTGCCCCTTGGAACTAACAGGGAAACTGATAAGAGTACTGTCTTTTCATCCATGACTGGATAGAGGCAACATTAGACAAATTACTTTGTCGGAGACTCACAGGTATTTGCTGACAGAAGAGGACTGGTGGCTGGATGGCTGGATGGGAGCATCCAGAGATCTGTGGTTCTATTATAAGCTGTGAAATACTTCATCCTCCCTGCTTTCTTCCTAATGCCCCATCTTTCCCTGCCCTATTCTTCTGCTTTCTCCATCCTAGTCTTTTTCCATCCATTCTTAGATTTCCTTCCCCTCCCCACTCTCCCTTTTATATCTCTTCATTAGATCCTACTCCCAGCTTGAGAGCATCACATCCCAACTTCCTTTGCATTCCTTCCTACACGTTTCAGTCATCCCAGCTTTGGGCTCTTTACCCAAGACTTTATCCTTTTTCAGCCTTCATTTTTCCTTCATTCTTTTCTCAGCTGTTTCCTTTCAGTCCTCCCTCCAAGGACAACACTGCCCATGTGTCGAAGAGCCATATTGTCACAGCCACATCTGTTACTACAATCTACTTCCCTTCAGCCTTGCTCGCTCACCTGCTCCCTCAGGATCAAAAGATCTCTGGTCCAGCTCCACCCATCACCTGCTTGGGATAGGTCTGGAACACAATCATTGCCGCAGCTGCAGAGCCACACAGATATTCCCACAATAACTTCACACTAACTAGTTCACCTCTTGCTGCCTCACGTGTGCAGTGCTCAGCTGCAAACCCTACCAAGAAGGTGAGTAGAGATTAGGGAGAACAGGCATGTATCTGTATGTCTGCCTATGTCTATAAACAAACACCAGTACAAGCAAATAAAAATAAGACACTTGGCAGTATATGAGTGTATAGTAGTACTCTTTCCATAGACGGTTTCTGTTTTCTTCTAGCACCTCTGAAAATCTGTCCTGATTTGAAAATGAAGATGGGCTACACTCTAGTACTAAACCTATGGTAAACTTTGATTTTGGTTTGGTATTGTGTGATGTATCACATCTAGAAATAAAAGCTTTTATTAAGAGGAGAGTATTAGCTTTTCTGTGGTGCACTCACTTACTAGAAAATGAGGTATATTCCATCATAAGAAAGATCATAGAAGCATGGTATAGTTATGATTAGAGAGACTATTAAAGATCATCTCGAGCTTTCAAAAGATGAAGATTTTTTCTTCCTTTCTCCCCCCTTAATCCTACCATACTGGACTAGCTTCTTCATCAGAAGTCTAAGAGACATTGCACAACATTTTTTCATTCTCCAAAACATTTCCAAAAGCTTTTTCCCAAATTACTTTCGCATTTACATACGCATACAGAATGCAGGAAGGCATATTTTTATCCTGTGCCCTATCAGAATCACAGGATCATAGGGGTTGGAAGTGACCTCTGGAGACCATGAAGTTCAACCCCCTGCTAAAGCATGTTCCCTACAGCAGATTGCACAAGAAAGCATCCAGGCGGGTTCTGAATACCTCCAGAGGAGGAGACTCTACCGCCTCTCTGGGCAGCCTGTTCAGTGCTCTGTCACCCTCACAGTGAAGAATTTTTTTCTTATGTTTAGATGGAACTTCCTATTTTCCAGTTTGTGCCCATTGCTCCTTGTTTTGTCACTGTGCATCACTGAAAAGAGCCTGGTCCCAGCCACTTGACTCCCATTCTTCAGATATTTATAAGCATTGATAAGATCCCCTCCCTCTCAGTCTCCTCCACGCTGAACAGTCCCAGGTTTCTGAGCCTTTCCTCATACGGGAGATGTTCCAAGCCCCTCATCATCTTTGCGGTCCTAAGATGGACTCTCTCCAGCAGTTCCCTGTCTTTCTTGAACTGAGGAGCATAGAACTGGACACAGTGTTCCAGAAGTGACCTCACCAGGGCAGAATAGAGGAGGAGGATCACCTCCCTTGACCTGCTGGCCACGCTCCTTTTAATGCATCTCAGGATGCCATTGGCCTTCTTGGTCACAAGTGCACCCTGCTGGCTCACGGCCAACCTGTTGTCCATCAGGACACCTTCTCTGCACAGCTCCTTTCCAGAAAGAGCAAACGTTCATTAGTGCTTTTTGTGCTGCTCTCTGGTGTACGGATGGATGCAAAAGATACTCAGATGTAGGACAGCTTGCTTTTGTAGCTCCCTCAACCTCCAGCACATAAAGGTCATGACTCACGCCTCTCAAGCCATCCATTTTCACTTACTGCTTTTTAAAAATAAATTAATAGAATGGTTTATGTTTGCTTTCTGAGTTTTTAGGGCATGCTCACTACTGTTTCTCAGACCTTCCTCTACAATCTCTGTGCTTTTAAATGTTAAATGAGACTTTCCTACAGTCTTTGGATACTTCTGGGTAGTGCTTTGAGGAACAAACAAACTTCAAGATGCAAGGTGGAACTGAGTACACTGCATCAGCAGTGAGAAAGTCAGAAAGCATTAGGAACTCCCACAAAGATACAGGATGTCACAGATGTGTACAGCAGCTGGCTCATGAGGGAGTGTGCACAGCTATAGGTGGGCATCATGCATCAGACCAGAACCCCATGTATGTGCAGCATTCAGGTACAGTTATTGTCACTGTATCTCTGTTGTGAATGTGTGTATCAAGAGACCCCCAAGTGCAGAGATCTCATCCAGAGAATATACATAGGAGCACAGTTGTTAGACCTCATGCACAGATCTCCAGCACATACATAAATGGAATCATGCTCATTCTTACGTTGGTGGAATCTTGAGGTTAAGTGTTGGAGGATGGAGATGCGTGGGTGAGGTTCACAAACAAAGGAGGGAGGGCCTGTTGGACCCATGCAGGTGTGTATCTGTGAGGCTTGGGTGTGCAATGTAGTTAAAAGTGCTTACGAATGGTGAATATAAATGCATACTCAGCTGAGATCAAATACTGGCATGTGAGTAGTACTAGAAATTTCAGTATATAGTCTTGGGGATTTGCATGAAGTTCTGAGAAAGATTTCAAGAAGTGGAACTGAATGTGCTGCTTTTTTTTCAGGAAGATGAGCATTTGAAACAGGCACAGCAGAAGAGCACAGGGGTTTCATTCTGTGGGATGAGAACAGCATGGTTCATGTGTGCTTACACCATCACCAGCAGGGCGGGAAGTGCTGTCCATTCATGTCTGTGTGGCAGGGGTACCTGGGCTCTATCCTCCATGCGGACTGCCATTTGCAGAGTACCCTGATTTCCTCTGGAAGGACTCAGGCAGCTGTTCAGAACAAGAAGCTCATTCTCACAACTCTGTACCAAAAACAAAACAAAACCAAAGCAAAATGACCAGGGAAGGTCTGCAAGCACAGGCACTAAGTTACACCTGCCAGTTGGCAGACTGGTGATTACTGCCAAAGCACAGGTGTTTACCCAAGCTGGGGGGTGTAGACTGGGAGTATACTTGTACATGGGCAATTAGTCCTGAACAGCTGACAGCTAACAGTGGGGCACAAAAAATGGCTGCTGAAACAAAGCCTGTATGGGTGCTGCCTCATACCACCTGTAGGGAATGACCTACAGCTCAAATTTGGTGAGGGCCTGCAACATCACCAGTGCTGGCTGTGCCACAAGTTGCTGTGGGAAGAAGTGCTGGGAAAAGTTTTCAATTAGCAGCACTTGCATCGTGGATTCATTTTACCAGCCACTGTAACATCACCTTGCAAAGAGAAAGAGCAAGCAATGCTGACCTGATGGTAATTTCTTTCTTTTTGGTGGAGAAGGGCACGACTACAGCTCCTGGATGCGTGCTGAGGCCTCTCTGAATGCCGGCTGTAGGCCAGCAGCCTGTGTTTGAGATGCGTTGAAAGCACGTGTTGATGAGAAGTGAGGTATTAATTCAGGTTCCGTTTTATGGGGAGGTTAAGATTGTATGTAAGAGATGAAGGAAGAGGTTTTCTTTGTGGGAGGCAATGCTGATATGAAGAGTGGAGGATGTAAGACTTCCAGCATAAGGGCCTGCTGTAGGATGGAGCAAGGGTATGCAGCAGTAAGTCGGTGTGCTGGGATCCTGGATATCTCATTGAAGTTCTTCAATTCTGAAGCCTGCCAGCAGGAAACTGCTTCCTCTTCACCCCCAGCCACAGCAAGGTGGCCCTGCTCTCCTTCCTGCCTCTCATCCCCACAGCTGCCTTTAGGCCCAGGCAGATCAGTATAGCTCATCCACAGCAGCAACCACATAGTAACAGCCCTTCCCAGGTGGTGGGGGACCCTCCTGTCACCGCAGTTGCAGGCTCTGATGGGCTGGCAGGCAAGCCTCATGCTCCCATGCTGCCGAGATCCTGCCTCAGGAAGCCCAAAAGGTCTTCAAAACCCAGGGCAGAAACTCAGGACAAGCTCAGTCTATAAATCCAGCTCCAGCGTTGTACTTCTGGGATGTTCTCGGGTACGCGCACGTGAGTGAAAGGGGTGCCCCACAACGATGTATCCATGCTGTAAAGAAACACGACCCCAAAGACACGGGCATGCCGCACCAGTGGGGCTGCTCATACAATGACCCCGGCGGGACCGTGGAAGGTTCTGGAAGGGCGCCTGCGGGTGCCCACCTGCGGGCACCCCGCCTGGCTGCGCGGCACCAGCGGCACCGGGGCAGGCGCGGGGGCTTCCCGGCACCGTCCTCAGCCCCGCCGCGTGCGGTCTCGGGCGCGCGTGTGTGCGCGGCGGGGGGAGCAGGGGGCGGACACAGTGGAAATTTCCACTCCCTGCAGCAGCCACAGCAGCCACCACCGCGGCGGCGGCAAGGAGGAAGGCGGGCGCGGGCCCCGAGCCGCCGCAGGGGAGAGGCGGCTCCCGCCCCGCCGCTCGGCCCGCCCGGCTCACAGCCCCATCCCCGGTGCCGGGCGTCCCCCGTTCGGCCCCACGGAGGCAGGGGCGGCGGGGCAGCCCCAGGGCGGGCAGTTGCTCG
>JANHGO010002761.1:0-25963 GCA_024606505.1 Aquila spilogaster
TCAGAAGCAAATAGTCAATCATTCAGCACACTGCATCTTATCAGCCTAAAACACAAGGAATGAGGTGACTTAAAGCCAGATTCTGGCAGCAACAATTAGCCTGTGGTCATGACATGAGGCACGTCCATAGGATGTGTGGGCACGGGACAGGCTCCACGGGGCAGTGGTCACAGACGCTGCTCTCACACATGGGGTTTGGGTGGTCCTGTGTGGGTTCAGGAGTTGATAAATGTATTTTCATCTCTGTTCATTGAGTGTTGCTCCCCAGGAAGGCCTTAGGAGGACCCTTTACCACAGCACCAAGTTCTACAATAAGGCAAATTGTTTAACTTCTACGCAGCCCCATCTGGCCCTAATTGATTCTTGTAACCCAACTGTGATTTCTAACATGTTCTAGTCAGAGAAATCTACCGGCACTAATTCAACACGGTGAGCGCTGATACGGCGTTTAATGCGACAATGAGATCAATTTTCCTTCTGAGTACCGCCCTGCCCAGCCAGGCTGGTGGGGCAGGCTTTTGCTGGAAGATTTGTTTCTGAGGATGGGAAAATGCAGTTTTTCTTCCTCCCCGGCCCCTTCTTTTCTCCAGTCCTTGTGTACCTGCGGCTCTTTCTGTCCCTTGGAAATCCCGTAGGATTTCTTTAAGGGGCGAAGATTAAAAGCACGTTAGATGAGCCTGTGCTCGCCGTACCCCTGCTTGTGGACCCTGGTGTGTTTTGGCACTTGGATTTTGTGTGTGGTTGGGCAGAGGTTGAATCCCATCTCTCTGCAGCGACTTCCCTGCGCCTCAGCCCTGCTGTGCACAGCAGGGATCCAGGGGCTGTCGTCCAAGGATGCTCTCACTCAGCATTACAGCTTGTGTCCTCTCGAGCCGTGCTAGGAATAGAAGGGTGGCTTTTCTTTCTTTCTTTTTTTTTCTTTTTCCTTTCCCTCCCCAGTAGCCTAAAAATACTGCTATTTCTGGACATCCTTGGCTGCTTAGGAAGTGGGGTGAGAGTGTGGGCCTCTGGGTCTCGTGCAGCTCTTCGTTGTGCCCTGATGGGAGTAGTGCTGGCTGTAATTTCTTTATTGCTGCAGCTTTCTGGATGTGCTAATGCTTATCCCCTTGCTCTGCGCCTTGGGTGTTGGTGGATTGGAAGCTGCTTACCCTGATCATGGTGTTTTAAACAAGAGGAGATGGGACTGGAGTAAGGTCTGCGTGGGTGGGAGTATACCTGCAAGGCTGTTCCATTGGAGAGGTGATAAGCCATAGGGAAAAGCCTTCGTGGAAAGCAGTCTTCTTCTTGGAGGGGAGGTGCGTTCCCCGCTGCCTCCGTACCAGTGCAAAAGCAATGCCTTGAAGCATGGTGCTGGGGGGGCCAACGCTCCCCACGTCAGGCTTGGTGGCGTTGCTGGGGGGCTGATGTCCCTTTGGTGTCTCATTGCTCTGCCCACCCCCATCCCCTCTCCTCCAGGAGGCACTGCTTGCTGCCAGCGCTCGGTAAAGACGATGCAGGATTTCATGGCCACCTCTCAGTGCTGCAGTGCAATGTGACTGGCAGGTGACAGGCTGCTTGATGGCAGTGACAGGCAAGAAGCCAGGCTCCGAATTAGAGATGACAGGTCCAGCCGGCACCACAGCATGTGTCGCTGCTCCTTAGCCGTGCTGGGAGGAACGAGCGGCATTGCCAGCCTTGCTCAGGGCGTGTCAGTTGTCCATCATTTGCACCCTTTCTTTCCCATTCCCCATAGCATCGCGTGCACCTATGGATGCCATAGTAGCAGTCTTCCTGCTTGGAGGTTCCTCTCTTGGAATGCAGTCACCCAGATGAGTTGACATCGAGAAGCTGCAGATGTGTTGCAAACAGTTCCTTGTCCAAGGAACATTCAGCTTCACCCTCTCAAGGACTGTTACCCTCTCATAGAACCATAGTTGGAAGGGACCCTTAAAGGCGCTCAATGCAACGAGCAGGGACACCCACACTCCATCGGGTGCTCAGAGCCCCATCCGCTGACCCTGATGTCTGCAGGACGTTTCCTTGGTGTCGGTGGCTGATTGCAGTGGTTGGCGTGGCTTGGCTGGGAGCCCATCCTTGAACCCCAGCACACCTCCTAACACCGACCGCAGAGCTGTTTGCTGTAGATTCTCGTATGGTAGCGACGCAGAGTTTTGAAAAATAGGAAAAAGCAGCAACTGGAATCTATGGGAGATGAGATTTACATACATGGAAGGAGTAAAAAGCTCCGTTTCCGTTTGTTTTTTTGTTCCTGTTTGTTTGCTTTCTTACTTTTCTGACTGTTTTTCACATTAAAAATTCAAGATCTGTCCGTCTTCCGTTTTCTGGAAGGCTCAGAGGACATCTGGAGAACTTGTTAGGATGGTGTTGTTTGAGAGATGATGCCTTTGGAGGACAGGGGATAGCTGCCCGTTAGAAACCCCACGTTTGGGGGCGGATTTTGTCGCCGCCTCTTTCTTTAATGATTTTCTGGGGGGGGAGGAAACCCTCTTGAGAGAGAAGTCCTCGTTCAACCCTGCACCTGGAAACGGTGGCTCAGAAAATCCTCCGATTTTTGGGGACCTCTAATGAGTCTCCCTCGGAGACAGAGCTTTGTGTTTCTGTTTCGTCTGCCGTAGCGTGAAAAAGGAAGAGGGAAGCAAACAATCCAAGGCATTTTTTCAGTTGATAAAGAAAAAAGGAGAAGGGAACCTCAAACCCCACCTTTGTGTGTGCACTGCTCCTAAGTGGGAAAAAAAAGGCAGCACCCCGCTTCCTTCCATCAGGCTTCTTCTATAATGTATTAATGGAGAATTATATCCTCGCTATAGGATTATTAAAAAAGAAGAGAGATAAAAATGATAGAAACGAATCCGTACGCTATTATGCGGATGACAATAGATACACTTAAGCCTTCCAGCCCTGACCTTGGCACATGTTTCATCTCAACTCTGGGAGAGTCTGAAATTGATACACTGACACTCAGCATTAATATGAAGAACGGTCGTCTTCCCTGAGGACCATGAGGGAAGGGTTTCGCCAGGGCCTCTCCTCCTCCCCCATGCAAATCCTTGTGTTCCCTTTTGGGATTTGCATCTGCCCATTTATTTATTTATTTTCCACACAACTCGGCAGCGGTCGACGTCAGTGGGGTTTCACCCCAAATCCAGAGGTGTCTGTGAACCCCTCCCCAGGTGCTGTGCATGGCATGCGGATGTGCAGCGGAGGTGCACATGGGTACATTCCCCCTGTCCCTCTGTCAGCCTCTCCTCCCCCCAAACTTCGGGGTCTCCATTGAGCTCGGAGAGGGGAATTTGGAATGAGAGAGGGACATCCTGCAGTAAGAGGGGGACAGATTGCTGCCTGTGTCCACGAGGGCAGATCCACATCCTCCTGGGGCTCTGCCTCCCTCCTACCCCGTGCCCCACAGTGCTTCCTCAGCCGGCCACCACTGCCTCTGTTAATGGGTTGGCAGAGGCAGAAGGTTCCCATTCCCCCTTCCTCAGCCCAAGTTTGTTTAGCCCTTAAGCTACTGAGAATACTGAGAGGGAGAAAGAGCTGTGTGAGGCTGTGACAGCTCTGCGGTGTTCCAGCTAATGCAGATATCACTTGATCTGTGCGATCCTCCGTGAGGATTAGTAATGAAGACCACTCGGGGAGTGAAACCCGAGGAGCAGCGTGCTGCTAGCTGGGTGCAGGCGGCACTGCTGGGGACGGTGCTCACAACAGGGAGCTTTTCCCCATGGGTACTGCCTGCGCAGGGAAGATGCAGGGACATGGGAAGAGAAGGGAAAAGCTCCTCTCCAGCACCTCCGTGCAGATATCCCTCCAAAAAGGAGTGGTTGCCCACTGCACCTCCCCATCCCATGCTCTCAGTTGTCCCCACTGGGGGGGCTGAGCTCCGGAGACCTCAGCGTGGCAGCTTAGTGCCTCCGAAGCCACGTGTGCATCTTCCTTTCTTTGTCTCCCCTTTTATTTATAGCCCTGGTTAGCGTTTTTTTTTATTATTATTATTATTATTCTTCCTGCTAAGCCATAAAGTCGTGGAGGGGAAAAAAAAATAAAAAAGATACTAGGGCAAATGTGTCAGGCAAATTAAATGAGCTTGTTATAATCAGCAGCTTCTCCCATATCCTTTCTTTCCGTGGCTCGCTCGGTCCCTGCTCTCCATGTACATAGAGACGCTCTCCCTCCTCTCAATTTCAGTGTCAAGAACTTTATTGGCATGACAAGATATACTGTGTTGCTGGAGTTAATACAGTCTCAAGTGTGTATGTCTGAGAGAGGTTTTCACAGTCATAATTGGGTTTTATACAGTGTGTCCAGTTCTATATTGGGAGGCTCAGGCGCAGCTATATTGGGAAGCCGTTTCTGCCACCTCTGCTGGATTTATGCAGATGGGTTTTTTCTGGCTTTTAAGGGTGAGACCTCGTTGGTTTGTGCTGCCTGCTCCCTGCCCACCTGCTGCATGGCCAGAGGAGCCCCCGGCTGTGCCCTTCAGGCTGAAACCCCTCCGTGACCCAGATTCTGGAAGGTGGCATTTAATTAAATGCTCATCACAGAGACAAGCCTCCTTGCGTTCTCATTCACCCTATGCCAACGCCTGTCCAACGTCATTCTGCTCCTTGGCAAACCTCCACAGTGCTCCAGGAGTCATCCTGCATGGCCCAACACAACGGCCATTCACCACGCAGCCAACATCTGCCCAGCATCCCTTCTGCTGCATGGGAGCCACCGTGATGCTCCAGGGTTGGGATAGGCACCCACCACCACCGCACGGAGGCTGTTTACAGAGCTAAGGAACCAACAGGACCGAGGACAGCCCGCCCGCGAGGGAAGGAACCTTTGCTCCAAGAGGCGATGAAAGGCGGTGGAATTGGAAATGGCTTGATTTCAATTAGTTTTTAATTAGCCGCTGTCTCCAAGCCATCGGATCGGTTGCCAAATAATTGAAAAGCAACAATATTTGCATGTGGCGCCTCGAAGAATAGCTGTGTCTGATCTGAGGCAGGGAGGGTTTGGGGAGATAATTCCCAAGGTCAGCGGCTCCTCGCTGGTAGTTCAGCGTGGGCAAGCTTCTTGCAAATAACCCACTGTAGCCTCACAGTAATTTTACAGTAAATTAATGCCGAGCCGGCATTTGTATGGATTTAATTAGCAGGCAACACAAACTTTTATAAACCTTTTGCGGTGGCAATTTAAACCTGATTGCAAAGTTATTAAAGGCAGCCATAGCAGGCTGCTCTAGGAGTCTGCAGGGACCACCGTGTCCTCGCAGCGGGGTGGGTCTGTGCTGGGACAGACCCTGCTCACCCGCAGTGTTGAGGTCGGCCGAGGCTCTGATGGGCTCCATCTCTGGGAGGGATGCTCGCTGTGCTCCGTGGCTCGCTTTACCCTCCCACTTCCCCATCATGCTGGTTCGCATTTCTGCCTCCCCACTGCTCTTCTGCCCATCCGCAAATGGCTGCTGCATGGTTTTTACGGCAGCTGCAAATATCGGGCAGGCAGTGTGGTGCAGAAGCCCCATAAAAGCGCTGCTCCCCTCTCCGCACAAGCAGGCAGCGCAGTTTATGAGCAGGTCTGTGGTGTGTGGCAGCGGCGCGTTTGCGTGGTCCCTGAAGAGAGCTGCTAGAAATCGCAGGATCATGAGTTTCACAGCAGATATCTATAGCTGGTGTCACAGAGAATTAAAAGAAGCAGGTTAGTAGCCTCAGTTGGGCGCGTGGATTACAGTCCCATAATTCAGGGTGGGCTTGGGCACCGTGGCTGGAAGCAAGGAGGAAATAGCCCTGGAAGGGGCCGGAGGACACTGAAAATAGACATACACTTTGGAATGGTGGGACCCAGCGTGGAGTCCTTTTTAAATGCCCGCAGAGTGAGGCTGTTTCTTATTTTGCAAATAATTGCATTGAAATATATGTATATAAGGGAAAACGCAATTCTTGGCGAAATGGATTTCATTGCCAAGCAGCCTTCATAAGAAATGGGAAGGAGCAGCCTTTAATTACGGCCGAGGGTTTTATATGGCGATTCCAGGACACCTCTGTAATCAGCCAGAGATATTCTGTCCTCCATGCTTCCCCCTAACACGGTAGGAGGACAATGGCAAGTCATTAACGAGCTATAATGGGAAAAGCCGTATCTAACTATTCCATTCTCTTAGCGGGGCCGGGCGGGTGACTAACTGCTGGCGGACTTTTTCTTCCCTTTTCTCTTTGCTAATAACATCCTTGCTGCTGCCAGTCCAACCCAGGCAGATGCCGGGGCAGTGCTGTGCGCTTGGCTTCTGGCACAGCGCAATGGAGTGCAGGAGCTGCTCCACGGGTGTGCATTTGTCCGACATGAGTGGGAGCAGAACCCGCCTAAGCTCCTTCCCTGTGAGCTGTACAAAAGCTCTGATTGATGATTGAGTGCTGGTATTAATTTGCTGTGTAAGAGGTGTCCAGGGACAAGCTTGAAATGGCTGCTGTGCATCCAGGGCGAGCGGGAGGAGCTGGTGGCTTTGAAGAGAGCGTTGCGCTTTCCCAGAGGGGTGCAGAACCCTTTGGAGAGGTTTTAGGGCTGCTGTGGGGACTCCCAGCTCCTGGCTTGGGGATGTTCTCACCTTGTGTCCTCTGCCTTATGTCTGCGTAACCTGGTTTTCAGGGCTGGCACTCGTCTTTATCAGTAGGATCTGTTGGGTGTCCAGCATGGGGTGGAGATGTCTGGGGGGAACAAGAGCTCTGAACCTGCAGGGAAGCCAACAGCTGTGGGAGATGGGCACCGTTGTGTTGCTTGAATCTTCTGCAGAGCGACTCTTGAGGCCAAACAGCACCCGCTTTGAGATGCTTTCAGGAACACCGGGCTTTGAGCAAGCGCAAAGTGCCAGGCTGCTGCAACCCAGGTCCTTCTCATTTCTAACTCGCTGCTCCCTTCTGCAGACCTGAGTCTGAATCTGGAACAGGGCGAGGTGGGAAAGAGAAGCGCGGGGTGGGGGGGTGTGCTAAAAACGTAAGGAATGCAAACGTAGAAGATCTGAGAGATATTTCCAGATGGATGTGGGTAGGAAAATGAGAGAGAATGCTATTTGCAGCTTGCAATTAAAATAAATCTGAGCGGGAGAAGAGATGGCAGTGCTGAGTCTGTTGATGCGTCTGATGAAGCAAAGCTGATTCACCTAGAAGTTGACACAGCTGTGTTAATGTGCCTGCAAATAGCAGCTCCTGTCTGCCTGTGATTAAGCCGCGATGGAAGGCCAGCCTGTCACCTGGGGGGTTCTAACAGCCGCTGCCTCCCCTTGGAGCTGGTTTCCAGCCGGGTTCCCACGCACAGCCCCAGCTCCTGCTGCCAACTGACGGAGCAGCGGTGCATCGACTGTGTGAACATTTCCGACCTCACCCGTTATTTGTTTTGGGCGCAGGGGGTGGGAGGAGGGAGGGGACGCGGCTTTCGGAGCGCGGTTGCAGCCATTTACCTGTTGGCGAGCAGCGGTGAGGTGTCAGCTGTGTGCACAAGGCACTGTGCCAGCAGCCAACTCCGTGCATAGGGATTTAGGAGGGAATGGGGGGGATGAAAACCCCCTGTGGTGGGCGAGGGGACTTGGGTACGTACGCTCTAAAAATACCCCTCAGCAATCAGGCTGCTGCTGCTCCCCATTGTGCTCTTCTGTGCCGCTGGTGCTCATCAGTCCCTGGGGTATAAATAGCAGCTCCTGGAGGAGAGCTCGGTCTCGTTTTGGTATCCTGGTGGTTGCAGCAGCGATGGTAAGGGAACAAGGGAATGCAGCCCATGCATGGGGAGCCCAGGACTGGGTACTGCTGCCATCCAGCAAAGAAGGCTGTGGGGGTGGGGAAGAAGATGCAGCTGTGGGACTCGCAGGATCCGACAGCAGAAGAGGGAGATGTGATCTCGATTTTTCCAATATGTCAGAAGTTGTTACAGAAAAGAGGCCGATCGATTGCTCTGTCCACTGTGAGACAGAACAGGAAGGAATCGGATTAATTTGCAGTAGGGAAGATCAAGGTTAGATATTTGGGAATAGAAATCTCCTTGGCAGCAAACGCTGGAATGTCTTGGGAGCGGCAGGAGGAGAGAATCATAGAATCATTAAGGTTGGAAAAGACCACCAGGATCACCAAGTCCGACCCCAAGCCAGCCCGACCCCACTGTGCCCACTGACCACGTCCATCGAGAGGTTTGAGTCTTGCTGCCGAGGCCTTTGAAGGGCAGTGTAAGCTGTCGAGGCCAGGATGGGATGCTGTCTCAGTGGAGCATGGGCCGGGTGGTTTCATGAGATTCATGAGCCTCTAACCATCAGCTTCCCAGCGCGGTGTTATCCCTCACCGCGAGACGCACGTGCAGCAAACGAGGCTGCCACGATACGATGCTTATTAAGCAATTACTAAGGGAAGTGGAGGGGGTGTCATCAAACTGGCTGCTCTGCAGATTTCCTGTGAAAACTGTCTCGCTGAAACCTAAATGTCATCAGTCATCAGCCGCTGAACAGCCTCTCCGAAACCTCCAAGTGGGACGTATGCACTGGTTCATTACAGCTGTCATCCTGCTGGTGCTTGGGTTTATTTGTGGCGGTGGTGTTGCTCGCAGAGAGCATCTGCTGTGCTTTTTGGACACGAACGCCGGCTCCGGGGGCTGAGCTCCGGAAAAGTTTCATCTGCTCCAAAGGCAGACGCTGCGTCAGCACCCACCGTGGTTTCCTGACGCCGTGCAGGGATAGCAGAGCCCCGCTCCTCCTGGGGTCTTTGCAAGCGCCCAGCAAAAGCCAGGCATCTCCACTGCGGTGCCTTGCTTGCTGTGGTTTATCTGCAAGGACTTAGAGAGAATGTGGCTTTGCAGAGGGATTTGAAGGGGTTGGGAAATGAGGAAGGGAACAGCACGGGTTTGCAGAGCTGCGTCCTTATTGCAGTAGCTCTGGTTTGGTTTTCCCCTGTAGCTGGTGGTGGCTTGGGATAGACAGGTGGCCAGTAATGTCGCCTTGGGCAGGTGACAGCAGTGACAGCGGCTCCTGCACTTAATCAAAAGGTTTTTGCCCACAAGAAGGAATTTCTGGAGCCCTCCCTGAGGAGTGCAGCGTCTCCCTGCTCTTGGAATCCTGCCTGAGCCTTCCCCTGTGCTCTGTCTCAGGGTTAAAGCATATTCCCCGCAGTAACCAGAGAAGGGAGAAAAAGTGCAGCCAGGAAAGAGGAAACCTAATGGGTAGGTAATTAAAGGACATGCCGGGGGATAGATGAATGAATAGAGAGGAGGGAGGATGCGGAGAGGCTATAGAAACACATCAATACATGTATGAGGGAAGGAGAGATGGAAGAGAAGATTAATTTATGATCGTTCCTGTCTATTATTATTCTGAGTCGGAGGCTCTGAGCACGTCTGGAAAGTTTCCAAACCTGCCCTGGTGCCGTCAGGTTAACGCAAGACGAGCAGCTCCGCCGCGATGCCCCGGGCTCAGGGCTGGGCTGGGTGAGCACCAGCATGGGGGGACATGGGAAGAGGGAATGGTCCCACTCCGCTCCATGGCGGGGGGAGCGGGGCACGGTGCTCAACCCCCGTGTGCCGGGGAGGACGAGCACTCCCCACAGTTTGTTTATTCCCCATTTTAATAATTGCCTGATTGAGTTGCGTTTTTATTTGGTTTCGGTGGCAATCAGATTGAGAGCTGTAATATCCACTCACACCTTGTAATTACCATTTATGTCTTCTCCGTGCGAGGAAGGCTGGGGTGGGCAGAGCGATCGGGTGGGAGCACTTTGCATATCCACGAGCTGAGGCAGTGCACACCCTCAGTCAGAATGAGCCCAGCAGAGAGGAAGGAATTGATGGGGAATGGGGATGGGGTGAGGAACCGGGGGAAAATCCACCTTAAATCCCAGACAAAGGCGAGCCCGGCAAAGTGTCAGAGTCAGCACAACAGCGTGTGAGCCTAATTACCATAACGATGTGAAAGAGCCCAATCAGCAATCTGGGGCTAATCTTTCATGTACTACAGGTCTCTCTTTCGTAGCGCTCCGCAGCTAAATGCATTTTTAATGAAGATATTCCTAGACTCGTAGATAATTTCCTACTCTTTACAAGGAGTGTATCAGAGCTCATTAAGCGGGTCGTTCTTCTTTATATATATGTATATATAGCTATATGTATATATATGTATTTCCCAGTTCTTCAGGAGGCCAACATCAGTGCCGGCGGCAGCAAAGAAAAGCCCTCCCTTGCTGCAGAAAGGCAGGGAAGGAAGGATGCTATGGCTGGGAAGGTTTGCTTTGCATATAGAATCATAGAATGGCTTAGGTTGAAAGGGACCTTAAGGATCATCTATTTCCAACCCCTTCCATGGGCATGGTTGCCTCCCACTAGATGAGGCCCCATCTGACTTGGTGTGAATGCCTCCAAGGATCTCCCATGGGGCTGGGTCCTCCTCCCCTCTCCTGTTTGAATTCCCCATGGCTAACATGGGCAGGATGAGAAGGAGGCCAAATACAATGACAGCAAGGATGGGAATTGGGGGCACCAGGCAGCTTGGGGGCGGGGATGGACCTGTGCTGGAGGTGAGCAATGGGTGCACTTATTACGTCCTCATCTGTGGCCGTGGAGGATCGTAATTGGATCGTTGCTCTGATGGTGACTTCTCACAATTTGTGAAGTGCTGTCAGATGAGATCTAGTTGGAAATTAAAGGCAACGCTGAGGCTGGCCTGGAGGTGAGATGTGGGAAGGCAGCGGGGTCTCTCCTGCTCCCCATGCACTCATCTTGGCAGGGTCTCCATGGAGCCTCGGAAGAGGGGAGATTGCCTTTAAAGCAGCAGCCAGCTGGCTCCTGACAGGCAGAGGACACGGAGGGTGTGTTTCCAATTATCTCTGTAGATGGGGCCAAATCCCAAGAGGGGATGAGGAACTGCAAGGCAAAATGAGGCCAAGGAACTGCCAGACAGAAGCGGAGTGGTGATCGGCCCCGTCCGGCACTGTGCCTCCCGGCGCGGCTGGTCCTGCTGCGGTGTTCAATTATAACCTGCCCAAAGGAGAACTGAACCCAAGGGAAGGAGCCTGGCTGTGTGTCTGTAGGCAGGAGGTGTATGGAACATCTGTGGCCCAGCGGGGTGTTTTCTCCTGGGTGATGCATTGCTGGGGGTTTGCTTGGGCTCGGTGGCAATTCTGGGGGCTGTGTCTCTCTCAGGGTTGCTCCCATCTCTTCCCTCCTAAGCCCATCCCAAGGAGTACCCAATGGGAAAGCACCTGAGGACTGCAGGCAGCAAGGGGTTAAAGAGAGAGAAGGATGGCAGAAGTTTGCAGGGATGATAAACACCACTGAGGCTGATTTTGTGTCCCTGGAGTGGGCCATTGATCTGTGATTAGAGTCGCTGAAGCTTTTACAATCCATCAGGTGGGAAGTGGCAGGAGGGAGGTCAGAGGAATTGGGGAGAGGGGAGCTGGCAGCTGCCTGCTGCTGGTGGGGTGTTGCCTTTGAGACCCCTAAAGCCAAGTGGCCAAGGGTCTTTAGTTCAGCTTGGCTGGCCAGTTGGCAAAGGGGACTTGCACTTTGAACATCAGTTTGTATCATCTTCTGTATGGTGGGTGTCTTCGTGTTCCAGCCAGGTCTGCCTTCATAGCATGGCTTTTTTTTCTCTCTGAGTGCTCCCAGTGGAGTGGATGGTAAAAGTCACGTTGGGTTGGGAATATGGAAAAAACACTGCTGTGCATGTACTCACCCACAGATCTACCTGGGATGGAGCAGCCCTTTGCTGGCAATGCTGCCCAGCCCCAGCAGCTCTCTGTGCAAGCCATGCTTAGGTGTTATGGATTCATGCAGTAATTAGGTTATCCGGGGTGTCTACTTATTATACCAATTTATCTAGGTAGCCATAATATCTTGAAAGGAGCTTTAGGAAGATGCATGCAAATAGCCAGCAAGGGAAAACTGGAGAGAGCTCGTTTAGCACACAGATGGGAGGGAGGTCAGGAGGGGAGATGTCAGCGGGTGCTAAAGGGTTACTCTTTAGCAGATGAATCACGTGCCAGCTGGCCTTGCACATGGGGAAAAGAGAAATAACCGAGGTACAGCACGTTACACAGAAGACAAAGGCAAAGTGTGATGGCAGCCTCCCGTCCTGCTTTCCCTCGCCCCACGGCTGAGCTGCATCTCTCATTCTGTGCTTCTGACTTTGTCCTCAGCCCCCTGGCTCCTCAGCGGGGTGTTCTTAAAACGTGATATGATTCTGTTGCCTTCTGTGTTTGGAGACCCATCGCAGGCACTGACCTTTCAAGTCTCTTCGTGATTAAAGTTCTTATTAATTTCCTGTGGGGCTGCAGACACTCTGAGGCGGTAAAGTGTTGGGAGTTCATTAACATGTGGGGCTTTAATTAGTCGGCAAGAAATCCGTCTCCGTCCTGATTTGACCAAGGAAAAAAGAAGAGAGGGGAAAAAAAAAGAAGGAAAAAAAGAGAGAGAAAATGATGTTGAAGTAAAAATAGCGCCAGCAAATGTCTGCACAGTAGGAAGAGGTTTCAAGGCTCGCGATGTGTTTATCAGGCACTTCAGATCTGCGTGCATGTTCGCCATACAAACCGCCAGGGACGGCCCTTCGTGCAGAGCTGTGCTCATGGGGACAGCTGTCCCACCAGCACTGGGAGCGGTAAATGATAGCACCGGGGAGGGGATGGGGAGAAGGGGCTGGGAGCAAATAGAGGGAGCTGATACAGCAGCATCTTTGCATCCAGGAGGAGCCCAGGGGCTGCCTGGCAGCACGCCGCCAACAGGCGGCCCTCCCATTTATTTAAACCTCCGGTGGAATTATATATGTTTGATGGCCCGCTTGATCTATTTGTGACAAGTGTTAAAACACATGTGCATTGATTTTCTTTGAGGAGCGTATTTCTAAGGGTAATTTAATAGTGGCATTGAGCACAGCTTTTACTGGCCGGGGAGGAGGCGGAGGGAGGAGGGGGATTAGATGAAGAAGAGAGAGACGCTAATGGCGTTTTCGTAATGCAATTGCTTAGGTCAGTGAAAAGCTGTCACAGTTTAATGCACTCACTTGTTGGGGATGTTATCATACGTGGGATTAAGCCATTCCAAAACATGAAAACAAGGGCGGCTTGTTAGCGAGGGAAGCGTTAAAGATCCGCTGTGGCAAAGTTATGATCGCTGCGAGAAGGGAGCGGGGAAGTTGTGCTTCTCCTGCAGGGCAGTGGGGCTGTGCTGCTGCTGGGACCGCTGCTTTCCACTGCCCTCGTTCCCAGTCCGGCTCCTCGTGTGGATGGGAGCTGCTTTCTTCAGTAGGGTGGAAAGGCTGTATGTTTTCCCATCGCCGCTTCTCATATAGGGCTGTACTCCAGTCTATCCCCTTGCTAACACGCAAGCTCCTCTCTGCCATATATAATATTTAGTCCTCAGTCCGGTCTGGTATGAGATGTGGAAAACAGCGGAGCAGCTCCTCCTTCCTCCCGGGAGATCATTGCAGATCTCGGCATCGAGAACTTTTTCCATATTTATACTTGACCTAAATTCTCTTCCTCTCTCTCAAATAGCCTTAGCTTCAGCCCTCTGGCATCTGTACCTCTTCTTTAGAGTTTTCACACTTCAGATACTTACAGGTTGGAATAATATCCTACCTTTATGCGTGTCTTAACCAAGCTATAAATCTCACTAGTTGACAAGGTTATTGTTATCTGGCTTCTGCCATGACCCACTGTTAAAATCCATGACATAAATTACACAGAACGCATCATACAAGCCATTTTTCCTCATATGAAGCCTGATAAATATTAATGGCCCATTGCTGTAGCTTTGTGCCGTGCTACTATTGGAGTCAATGAGGTTGATCCGAGGCGTGATAATTGCTGGTGGACATGGACCCTGCTTGGTTGTAGAATTAACATGCTCCCTGAGAGCAGTGCTCCTCTGGAGCTCTGAACTGTGTCTGGCACGGGGATTTTTGGCCTCTGCTTTGAACTCTGTGCTGTAGAGGGGAGATCCGGCTCGTGTTAGACAGCAGTCAACCCAAGGCTCTTCCCATGTTGTGAAGCATGCTCAGACCTCCCTGTATCAGTAATGCTGATACAAAGCGTGCGTCCTTGCCAGTGGCAGAGCCCTGCCACCCATCCCTGCTGCACAGGTGGCAGTGTGGATGTCACGTGTGTCCCCAGACCCACGGTGATACTCTTCATCCACACCCCTGGGACCGTCGGCCCACACCTCTCCTCATCTCCCCATCTATATTTGCGACGCCTGCCTCCTGTAAATGGCAGTTTTACGCTGGAAATGTGAGTCCGGTTGGCGGTGTCGGCTCCGTCATGCTTATCAGAAATACATTATCAGGTGGGGATTAGACAGAGCCTGGCGCTCGTGTTGCTGTCCACGCTGGGCGAGTAATGAATAATGAAAATTCCCAGGGCCGGAGACAAACGCACTTGACAGGCAGGGGAGCACCCGTGCCTGCCTTTCACTCACTTTAATGTGACAAACATGGCTCCTTCAGAGGGCTTTCCACTCCATTCACCATGGCATAGCTCGTTCTATTTTTTTTCCTTCTTTTTCTTTCCCTTCCCTTTTTTCTTCTCCTTCATCCCTCCACCTGCCTGCTGTCCCAGCTGCTGAGCCCTCTGTGGCTGAGGACTGCATCCTTCAGTCCTTCAGCCCCCGTGGGTTCTCTCCCTCCATCCCCTGGCACCCTGCACCCATCTGTGCCATGCTGTCACCTCAAGCTCTGCCTATTCCTCAGCATTGATGAACGCTTGGTTTTATTCTGTCTCCCACCTCCTCTTCCTCAGGCATGGAAAGAGCATGCCCTTCCCCGGGGCAGACTGCCCACTCTTTCAGCTTTGCTAAGCATGTAATGTGTGAGGACCAAACTCCGTTTTATGGTCCATAAATGCGAGGTAGCAGCAGGTCGTACAGCAGCTTCCCTGTGTTCGGAGAGAGGTTTCCTGTGATTGCTGTGCTCGTGCTGCCCTGCGTCGCGTCCACTGTGTATGGTCAGAAGGTTGGATGCGGATGTGCAATGATGTACAGCCCCGCGTGGGTCGTTATGTGCAGTTCTGTATGGTATGTGGCGTTGCTGTGGCTTCCGCCAGGAAGATGTAGCTGACCCGTGTGCTGGGATGCTTGTTGGGAACGAGCAAAATGAGGCCATGGAACAGAGGTGTTGCTTTGCACCCAGTTATGGGGTGGTTCACGGCGCTCAGGTTTGTCCTGCCTCTGCTCTCGTGTAAATCAGCCATAGTAGTGCCATCTGTAAAGGCTGTCTACATGAGACGAGGCTCCAGCACTGGGTTTTTTTCTGCAGTTGTCATCTAGAAGCATGCAATAAATTTTATGGACCGGGGTTTATCGAGCACAGAAGAAGAGGAATTGAAGTGCCTTGCTTGAATCTGAGGCTGATGTTCTGGAAAGAACAAGCTCTTTCAGATGAGTGCTTCGATCACTCACTCCCCATTTTCTGGAGGAAGTCAAATGCCCGTGTCCCAAACCTGCGTCTTCGGGGCGGGGGGGGGGCACAGAGCCCTGGTGCCAGCCACCCCTCGTCTATCGCGGATGACATCTGTCTCTTCCCAGCCTGTCTCTTCTAAAGGCAGCCAGCCTGCTGTTGGGACGCTGTCTCGGCTTGGCACCGGCGGTGACAATCGCACTTGACGCAGTCTTCCTTGGACGCGTTGCACAAACTCCAGCTCTTCCCCCAACCCACCCAGCGGGGAGGGAGAGAGCTGTGAGCCCGCAGCACATCTGCTGCGCAGTGTGAGCCTTTGCCAGTGCGATTCCTGCTAATTAATGTCAAACTTATTTTAGCAAATAATGCACATTATCTCGTCCTGCGGAAGGGGTTGGTGCCAGCGCGGGTGGTGGCTGCTCCGTAGGAGATGTCTCCAAGTGCTGTGTTTGGGCACGGAGCACGGTGGGGATGTGCAGAAGGATGGGAGCACCCTGGGGTGCGCGTCTCAGGACCATGGGCAGCCCCAGCCGCCTTCTCCCGTCTCACAGGTCAGCTTATGCCATTGACGAGCATTGATTGTGCAGTTTTGAACCCCCTTGAACACACACAGTGTGGTCCTTCCGTTGTTTTTTTTTTTTCTCTTCACGCATCTCATCCCTCTCATTTTTGGGAATTAGGGAGAGACAAAGTGAGTCCCAGCCTTCTTCCCCTCCTGGCGCTCCAATAGTCAGCAATCATTGCTTGCAGGCCAGTTCCTGGAGCACGACGAGAGCTGACCCCTCCTCGATTCCCTGGCTGTCACAGAGCAGAGAAGAGCTGGTGATTTATTATGAAGGGCAAAAAAAATCCGTCTCCGGCAGTGCTGACAGCATTGCTTCTGCAAGCTGAGGCAGCTCACCTGTTTAAAGCAGAGCTATTATTTCAGACAATGCCACCATTAGCTGGCTATTATCATCCCCATTTTTCATAAGAGTAGATTGAAGCACGGGGAGAAAACAAGCAAGTTATATATGTCGAGCCAGAGAATAGCCAGAAGTCCTGCCACCGAGTCCTGTGCTTTTGTACTGTTTTGACTGCGATTCCTCTTTGAGGTGACAGCTGCAGGGCCCTCCTTTCTCCTTGCCCTTTATCAAGCTGATAATGGCCAGCTAGTTACTGCAATCAGCATCCGCGCTCACTTGGGGCTTTGTGCCTTCAGCGCACTCTAAATGCGGTTTTGTCCGGAGAGGTTGAGTTTAATTATATTCTCTTCCTTTAAGTCTAACGCAGCGTTATGCCTTTAATTGCAGAATCCTTTTGCCTTTCCGGAGAGTTACCGTTGAAGTCAATGAAAGTTATTTACTACCATTAATGGCCGTTTCCATTACGGCGCTGTTTTGGTAGAACCCACCCTGGTGGTGGTGTTCAGGGGTGGGGGGCTCATGGAAGGGGACCATCATGCTGGGATAGCCCGGAGGACACGCATGCTTCAGCATGTCTAATGCACGTGTGCTTTAGCTGGAGGCACAGGGAGAGGTGTGGGGGAGCTGAAGAATTTGGGGTTGGTGCTACGGGAGCAAGTCTTCATTCCGAGTGCTTTTTCTCCAACAGAAAAGGGCCGCCTTTGTCAGGAGACACTGACGTGTGAAACATCTGTTGTGTGCTAAAAAAAGGGAAAAGGCTTATAGAGGCAAAAACGCGGGGATGCGGTTTCCCACTCCCCCCTCTGCTTTTTAAGCAGCAAGATGGAAACAAAAATGTGAGAGTACGGGAGAAAAAACTCCAAACATATGAATAAAGTAGGGTGATTTTCTGGCTGGGCAGCTGAGTTTTGTGTTTGGTTGGTTGGTTCCTGGATATGAGATTGGGTATGAGGAGATGTTAAGGGAGATTAAGATGGATGGGAGCGTGGCTGCCTCCTCCAGCCCAGCTCCTGCAGCCACTGGGGCACAGCCCTTTAATACCCTTTCCATCCTATCCTCTCTTTTTGTTCCTCCTGCACATCCCCATAGATTTTCAGAACTCTACGGTTCCCACACCTCCCAGTCTGGACCCCTTGGTTCACATCTCATCAGCTGCAAGGTTCGCCCCTCCTGGAAGTGGCACCCGTAGCTCGTTAGCCCACCAATTAGTGTGACCGGGAGGTCTCTTGCCTGGGATTCTTTCCCACCTTAGAAGTCCTCCATCATACAGCCGGGTTGGAATAGCAGCGTTCATACATTCTCACATCCGCTCTCAAATTAGCGTGCCCAACCGGAGCTGGTGCCCATCGCTGCCTCCAGTCCTTATTATTCCTTGTTGCCTTGGAGGAGTCCTTGTCTCAGTACCCATACAGGAGCAGCACTCTCCTTCCTTACAGCGGGTAACGTGCAGTTTGGACTGGTTTCCTGTCAGTACACCAGGCAAAGACAAAGCAATTAGAAGAACTCAATTGCAATAGCAAGCAGGACACAGAAATAACAAGAAGGCTGGTCTACCCCAAATAACGCCACAGCTTCGAGCAAGGTTGACAGAGGGACAGGCAAGGCCAAGGAGAGCACTGCCAGGTAAAGACACACGGTGTTCTCCATGTGTCCCTAGATCAGCCCCCGTGCACACCTGGAGCATCCCATTCCCCTCTGCTGCCCTGGGGTGGGGGCCAGGTAGGTCCCACTGCAACACAGAGCGGTGCAGCGGAGCTCCTGCAGGAGAGGGCTGAGAAATGAGCACTACACATGGAGTGCTCTCAGCAGCTGCTGCAGCTGAACTTTCTGCCTCGCTTGAAGCGAGTGGTGATATTTCTCCACGGTCCTGGAGAGGGGAAGAGTGAGATGGAGAGCTGGAGCGGTGCTCTCCTGTAAGTGAGAGCAGCCAGGTGGAAATGAAATGCCTCTCTTCTCCCAGCCTGCTGCTGCTGGAGCGTTGTGCCTTGGGGCTTGCACGTTGCTGAGTGCCAGCACAGCCCCAGTGCCGGTGTGGGGTGATGCCATGCTGGGTACCCAAGTTTGGATGGGCAGAGCGCTGCACTCGTCTGACCCAGGGCTTGGAGAGCGCTTTGTGCTCACCCGATTGCTAATGCACCTGTTTGTCACTGTCCCTCTTCCTCCAGACAAAGCAGCCGTATGTTTCAGTTGGAGGATGGATCTGTCTTTGTAGCTTGGGAGGGAGGGAAAGAGAAACAGCTCGGGCCCCGCAGGAGACAGGTGTGATGTGAGGGGCCTCCCTGAATTTAAGCATGACACTGACAGCCACGAGAGAGATGGCCTTTGCCAACAGGTAGCGGAATTTCCATCATTTCTGACCAGTCCTGGGCACGGCGCTTGTCGCACCACGTGCCAGCTCCTGACGTCGGCCATTTCTCAGCCTCCTTCCTCGAAGGAGCAGAAGGCATAAAGGGATGAGCACAGCTGAGACAGCGGGACCAGATTTTCTCAGAGCACTGGCGTGAAGGAGTGGGCAAAAGCTGCCCATGGAGCAAAGCCTGGAGCAATATCTCAGCTCCTCCTGGTGGCTCTGCTGTCCCTGCGGGTCCCCGTCCCCAACACCTTGGTGGCATCGCGGGGTGGCATCCGTTCCTCCTGGTGGCTGGAAACTTGTCCCTGGCATCCCGGCGCACTTGCCCTTGGAGCTGCAGCTTCTTCTGCTCATTAGCTCATAAATAATAGGGACCAGCAGCGTTCAGCACTAATTAATTTTGTGAACTGAACCGGGGTGAATGGGGTAATTGCCCGTGGCGTGCGCGGGCCGACAGGTGAGCCCTCCTGCGTTCGCCCTCCGTGTTTACCAGCTCCTCCGCGTTTATTTTAAGAAGCATTTGGTCCCACTCCGTGTGAGGAAGGAGAGCCATGTGATCCAACCCAGAGAGAGCGCAGCAGGCGCTGAATATTAAATTAAAACACATCCTTCGCTTACATACAAAAAAACCCAAGCTGGAAAGGTTAAGAGCTAACAGAGATCCTCAGAATGTTCTCTGTCTGTTTGGAATGAATTAATCAGACCATTAAACAAATCTTTTAATCTAAAGTATCCCTTTCATTTCGGTACTCTGTGAAACAAAGTGAGTGGAGTGTTGATGGGAGCGTTTGCCATCAGTTTGCTTTCTTTGTGCTGCAGAGGCTGGTGGGTGCTGGGAGGTCTCCTTCCTTTCCTTGTCTTTTAGCATCCAACGCAGGGCTGGGTGAAGCTCCTGTGCTTAGAGACTGTAAGTGGAGAAGGAGGGGACCCCCGTGTGAAGGAGCCTCTCCTATAGGCTGATGGGTTGATGGTCGGGCTAGGTGACTTCAGTGGTCTTTTCCAACCTTAGTGATTCACCTAGCCCACAAAGTGGCTGTATGGGTCACCCCGGGGATCCCTTCCATATATTACAAAAGAAGTTGGGTTAACTCAGAGCCTCTGGCAAAGGTTGGTGGCATGGCCAAGGCTGGAGCTGGCAGAAGGGTGATGGAAACCTTGGCAAGGGCTTTCTTGGAGCTTGTTTCATTACAGAGAGTGGAAAATCTCAGGAAGAAGCAACTTCTCTACAGGGATGAATAGTAAGTGGAAGGTAACGTGGAACAGAGGTGCTGGGGTGCGCTACTGAGGTCTTAAAGCCCAGAATGCATGAGGTGGCTCCTCCAAGGGCTTAGGAAACTCTCTGGGCGCAGGGCTCACTGGTCAGACGCTGTCTGGGTGGGGATGGAGGCACTGGTCAGTGCTGGTCTGCAGTGACATCTCATAGACCTTGGTTATGGGATTGTTTGAGTTGGGAGGGACCTCTCAAGGTCATGTAGTTCAAGCACCCTGCAGCGAACAGGGACATCTGCAGCTCCATCGGGTTGCTCGGAGCCTGTGAGCTGTACCACAGACCTCCCTCGGGCAGGAGACCTAACATCCCTGCTTCTGAGGGCTGTGAGTGGCAGAGTGCTCAGAAACCCGCTCGCTTGGACAACTGGCGTGCTCTGCAGGCTGACACTTTCTGGAGTGCTGAACCGTGGCCTCCGGAGTTGTGTTTTCAAGGGATGTGTGAATTTGTTGCTCCCATTCCCCACGCTGCTAACCGCAGCCTTGACGAAGCTTTGGTCTTCAGGGTAGTACTAGAGGTAGAAACATAGCTCAGCAGGGATGAGTCCTCAGCCCTTCTGGTTGCTTTGAGGGGTTTGCAGCCCTTTGAGGGGTTGCAGCCCCTCTAGCGTTGCTTTAAGGGGTTTTTAAAGCCCTCTCTGGCATCTTTCCCACCACGCAGCATTGCAGTTCTGTCCGAGTTGTGATCAGCAAGGGAGGTCCTGCCCACGAGCAGCATCTCAGCATCCAGCACTTCTCCCTGCACCAGTCAGCAAGGAAGCCACGGCGCAGCGCTGCAGCACGTGCTGCTATCACTGCATGGGCGGGAGAGTGCGAAGGGAGAGGCACAGGTAAAGGGAGGACAGACCCAGGTGAAAGCAGGCGAGCCTGTTTCAGAATCGAATGTATCTTTTCTCTCTCCTTTTTTTTTCCTTCCCCCTTTTTTTAATGCACTCTTCAAAGCCTGCTCAGATTAAGTGCGCCATTTATCCGTGCAGGGTTTGAATTTTAAAAGGAACAGCCAAGTGTGTGTGATCGTATTATTAATATTTATACCTCGTCACAGAATGTTGACAGATTAATTATGCAATACGGCATAAAAATCAGCAGGCAGCGTGGGAGGGTGGTGGCAAAGTTCGTGTATTAATAACGCAGTGGGGTGGCTCGCCGGCTCCCTGTGTGGCTCGGAGTTATCAGTGCTGCATCCCGCCTGCTCCGAAGGCACCTCCAGCCTGAGCTCAGCTCACGGGGATGTGGGCACTCACAGCGGGATGGGAGACAGGAGCCGCAAAGGTTGTGATGTCCCTTTGCACTGCTCCTAGTGCTTTCTTGGGTACGAGGAGCGTTGTAACCATTCCTGACCTGCTTGGGGCATGAGGAGCGCCAGCCCTTTGCCAGCGTGGTTCGGTGGGCATGGTGAGGATGGGTTGATGGCCGTAGTTGATGGTCTTAGTGCTCTTTTCCAACCTTGATGATTCTGTGACTCTAAGAGGTGACTTTGTGCTGCGGAGGATCGGGGTTAGGAGTGCTGCGAAGTGGCTTTAGCGAGCAGCGTCAGCCCTCCTTGCCAAAATTTCTCCTCCCCGGTGTGGCCGTGGCAGAAGATGCAGTGTCCTCTTTTAGAGTCCTGACCAGCGCTAGGCACTTCGCAGAGGGGTTTAAATCTTCTTTAGTGGACACGTACGAAATGGCCTGCTGCACGGGAAGAGGCTTTTCCTTCCCCAGGAAGCCAGCTGCTGTCATCAGGCATGGCGTGTGACAGATTTATGCACCCTGCAGTCCGGGCTAAGCATGAAATTATGACCACGAGCCCCAGGGGTGGGAGCAAAGTCACACTGACAGCACCCACCTCTTGTCCGGGCTGAGCAGAGCTGTGCCCTCCGCTCGTCATCGGTGGAAGAGCAGCGCTCCTCCTGCAGCCCTCTCTGGTTGCTCCTTCCATCACAGATCCTCTCTCTGCTGTTCTTTTTTATTTTCCTGTCTTGCAAGGAATCTTTATTTCTCGGTGTGTCTCAGGGGGATGTTTGATACGAAACAATTTGCCTGAGCCATCTCGGGTGATTTCAGGCAGTGTCTCAGGTTGGGACGTGGGGACGTACGGAGGCTGGTGGCAGATTTCTTTGCAAGCAAAGCATTCTGGTGGGCTGGAGATGTTGGCAGAGGGCATTGCTCACGGGCTCTCCTCCATCCCAGTCCTTTTCTGCCCAGGAACAAACATACAGAACCGCTGCATTGGGGTGTGCCATCAGTGGGGCTCATAGCTAGAAGTGGGGCAATGGGAGAGAAAGAAGGGTTCGGTGGGTCTGTGTCCAATGGGACACTGCACACTGGTGGGGCCCTGATAAATGGGGTGGGCTGATACTGTGATGTGTTTGGACCTGCTGACCTTAGTGGTCTTTTCCAACCGTAATGATTCTATAGTTCTCTGCAGCTCCTGCCTACAAAGGCGCCCATGCACAGTGGCATCACCAGGAGTGGCCTTTGTGGGGATGTGCAGAGTTATTTCAGGAAAGAGATCCCGGCTCCAATGAGGTGTTTAACCCCTCGGAGAACAAAGAGAACCGTTTAAGGTGGGCTTTTGAAAGCCTTTCCGAGGATTTGGATTCTCAATTTCCATTCAAATGAACTTTGCCTCATCCCATGAATACAAGCTAGATCGCTGCTTCCAAATGCCTCTTTTTACAGCCCGGGCCTTTCTTTTTTAATTAAAAAACAGGAAAGGACAAAAACACAATTGAGCAAAGCACTTGAGCGCCTGGTTAAAGGAGCAGAATTTCCTGGGCTTTGAGCGGGTGCTTAGAGATGCTCTGGGGCTCTGCTCCGTGGAATTGGGGTCCTAGGACTGGTGAGGCAAATCCCTGCTGCACCGCCACCCCTGGAGGCAGTTGGGTTTGGGATATCGCTGCTGTCCCTCTCCCACCTCCCCACCATTGCAGGGTCAGCATCTCTTCGTGATGGCAGCGGGGAGCCCGCGGTTGTCTCCTTTTGGTGCTGGGGGGAGAAAGCAGAGAAAGCTCAGCAGCGCAGCACACGCCTGCACTGAAGTCAGCAGACGTTGTGCATCGCCTCTGCGTGTGCCAGCGTTTCCTTTTTAGAGGAAATCAGTGCACGGGTGGAAGCACCGGAGCGCTGATGGGAGCTGCTCTGGTTGGAACACCGTTTTAGTTCCTTAAAGACAAACGGTTCCGTGCTGGGAGCACCGTGATGTGAAGGGTTTTGATCCACCCAGGGCAGGTTCTTGTCGCAGAAACTTGGTATGTGAAGAATTTCCATTTTTATGGGTTTCTTTCCTAATTGGGATGAAAACAAACACAGAAGCCTCCGAAACGGCTGCAGAATGAGTTTTCCACTAACAGCAAAGTTTATCTCCCTTGGAGAGGCCCGGCAAGATTTGTCAGCAGTATCTGTCAGATGTGCAGAGTCCTTAAATAAACGGTAATATGGAAATGCAAAGGGTTGCTATTAGCAAATGGAAATTGGGAGCAAGAGGTGAGGGGAAAGGAAATGAAGGTCCAGAACGCCAGCGGCCACATTCCTTCCCTGCCGCTCCCCGATCCGAGCTGGATGCTGCCCCAACTTCTTTCCCAACGAGAAGCACTGCCTAATTAATTTCTTCCGGCCATGACCCGCATGGCTGCGTGCTGCCCACCTCCCCCGGGTGCTTTCCTGGCCCCGCTCCGCAGCCTTCCCACCAGGAGAGGACATGGAGCTTGGCAGGCAGCAGATGGAAGCCCGTCTTGTAGGCATCAAGCGCAGAGGGCTCGGTGCTGGGCTCTTTGGAGGTCGATGGCTCCCACGACCCCGCTGTGTTGCAGGGAGCATCCGAGAGCAGGCTGCCTGTCCGCGGGAAGGCGGCTTTTGTTGGTGAAGGTCCTTTTCCAAGTAGCCCTGAAGGTTAAAGATGGATGCTCCTTCCAGATGGTCTCCATCTGATGCATCTCATTACGAGGCTGAGCTGCCTCGCAATCCCAGCCTCCCAGTGCCAAGAATAACAAGGAATGGAAGCCAGCAACAGCGAGTGCTGCTGTTGGAAAGGCGTAAGATGATTTAAGGGTCAAGACAAGACCATATGGCCCATCACAACCCCAGCGTAACAACCCCGAGGAGCGTAAAGCAACTTGCATTAGCGATCATCCCTCCTGCTTCCCACCAAGGCTGCTTGCTGTAACCTTCGCGAGTTCAGCTCGCAGCTCCCTCTTGCTCTGAGTTAAACCTGGTTGGTGCTCTTGTCCCTTTGTGGGGTGCAGAGGTGTCCAGAGGTCCCAGGGTGAGAAACAGCATGCTGCGAGGTGCTGCAGAGGGCACAGCAGCCTTCCCCTTCCCAAGGGTAATGATGCAGGGAGTTGGGGGCCCTGGGTACCTCCTCACCTCAGCTCTGGGTTTTGGTTGCACGAGAGCCTCCCACCAGGCGAGCCATCGTTCTGCGCTCAGCACGCGTCCTCTAGTCCATTTGCCCAAGGGAACACTTACAGCACTGACCTTAAAGAGCAATTTTGGGCAAGCATAGTGCAGCTCAATTGTTCATAAACCTGACATTTATGTCTCCGAGATTCTTCCTCTGCAGGATGCGCTGCTCTTTATGATTTTATCAAATAAAATGCCCCTTCACCCCCATCCAACCTCTTCCTCCTTCCCTGGTGTTTTTGCAGGGCAGTCGTCATGAACTGAGAGCTTGGAGGCATCTGCCCGTCCTTAATGTTGTGGCACGGGGTTGGGGGGGGGAGGTGAGGGAAATGGCTGTGTATGCATTAGCTAGCGCCAATGGTTAAGACCGTGCTTTAGTCCTCTAATGTTGGTAATTACTGAGCAGGGATTAGGGGCTTGCACTTCGCATGCACAGAGAAATGGAGTATTAAATATAAACAGATCAAACTACCTGATGGACCCTGAAAGTTTATTCCGGTGATTTTCCCTGCTCCACAAAAATGCGCTCTGTGCTTTCGGATCATTTCCCCGTTCTTTACAGGGATGAAGTCATGGCCACATGGTGGGCTCGTGCAGGGAGCACTGTGTGTGCGAGCCAACATTACATCGCTGCCTTCCCAAAATAGCCCATGGCCGGGGGGTAGGATAACAAGCTGGGGGGTGCGGGGACACTTCTCCAGCCTCCTGCTTCAGCTTGTATTTACACTGAGCAAAGGCTGAGTGAAGGCAGCAGCTGCAGCCAGAGGGACCTGTATGCAAGCAGCCCACGGCACGATGGGGACAGCAGTGACCTGAAGCCGGAGCGCCTCGCTGCTGCCTGCCATCCCTCCGTGCCGTCTCCCAGCACCTTCCTGCTTGGCACGGGCTGAGCGCAGCCCTCTTTGCTGCACAGACACCCTCTGGGAGAGCAAACACCTCCTGCTCTGCTGGCTGGGGCACCTTCTATCACATCTATTAATACCAGCTCCTCACGGAGAGCTTGCAACCCTGCAAGTGTTAATTAGCTTTCCCCCTCCTCCCTCCCATTATTTTTTCACCTCGCTCTTTAGAAGATCTCTGAACCAGGAGATCAATGCCTCCTGCTAATCGGCTCTTCAGCAGCTTAAGAGAGGCACCACAGAATACTCATTTTAATTCTCCTCTAACGCCGTGGTTAATCATCCCTCCCAGCCCCACAGCCCCAGAAAGAGGTTGGGTGGGAGCACACCTGGGTGGGAAAAGTCGGGGTGAAAGCAACCTTAGGGATGGAGCAGAAGGTTGCTTGGGATGAGTAGTGCAGCGTGAGTGAGTGTGCAAACTGTGCAAGGGATGCATCCAAGGATCCAGGGATCCATCCGCTGCTTTCTGTCTGTGTCGCATTCTGTCTTGTCCTGTCCCCCAGTGGCTGGAGGCACCGATTGCATTGTGAAAACGTATCTGTAGTAACAGAGCCAATGAATGCTCCTCTCCTCTGTGGGTGAATAGGCTGTAGGGGTTGGGTGGTCTGTGATATCGGGCTTTGGGGGTTTGGGGGCTGACATCAGCAAGGACTGCAGGGTTTGGGAGCTCTCCCATTGCCCAGATCCCAGTGTTGCATCCATCCATCCATCCATCCATCCATCCATCCATCCATCCATCCATCCATCCATCCATCCATCCATCCATCCATCC
>JANHGO010002762.1:0-28976 GCA_024606505.1 Aquila spilogaster
GGGTCTCATGAGAGCAGAGGGGCAGAATCACCTCCCTTGACCTGCTGGTCACACTTCTCTTGATGCAACCCAGGATATGGTTGGCCTTCTGGGCTGCAAGCACACATCACTGGCTCATGATGAGTCTTTTATCAGCCGACACCCCCAAATACTTCTCAGGGCTGCTCTCAAGCCATTTTCAGCCCAACCTGTATCTGTGCTTAAGATTGCCCTGACTCAGATGCAGGACCTTGCAGTTGGCCCTGTTATTCTTCACGAGGCTGACATGGGCTCACCTCTCAAGCCTGTGCAGGTCCCTCTGGGTGGCATCACTTCCCTCTAGTGTGTCAGTTGCACCACTCACCTTAGCGTCATCTGCAAACCTGCTGAGGGTGCACTCAATTCAACTGCCCATGTCACCTACAAAGATGTTAAACAGCATCAGTCCTAGAACTAATCCCTCAGGAACACCACTTGTCACCAGTCTCCACTTGGACACTGAGCCATTGACCACAACTCTCTGAGTGTAGCTATGCAGCCAATTCCTTATCCAGTGAATGGTCCATCCATCAAATCCATTTTTCTTCAATTTGGCGTCCAGGATGTCATGCAGGATGGTGTCAAATGCTTTGCAGAAGACCAGGTAGATGATGTCAGTTGCTCTTCCTTTATCCACTGACGCTGTAACTCCATCATAAAAGGCCACCAAGTTTGTCAGGCATGATTTGTCCTTGGTGAAGCCATGTTGATTACCACCAATCACCTCGTCTTTATTTTCCATGTGCCTTAGTAAGGCCTTCAGGAGGAACTGCTCTATGATCTTGCCAGGCACAGTGGTGAGACTGACTGAGGCCTGTGGTTTCCTGGATGCAAATAACCTGTGCACAACATACCTACACCATCATGAATTTTAAGAAAAAGTTATTGCCATTATGCTCTATCAGAAAAGTGATTACTCCATTTGAAGCATTCATTAAAACAGCCCAGTCTGGAAGTAGCACTTCTCCCACCTCTGCATATATATATGCAGCAGAAAGCCAGGGCTGCTGATGATGACCCAGAGCCCCATGGGTCTCGCCTGTTCAGCTGACAGCCTCCTCCCTGCATGCCTTGGACAGAGAAGCCTGAACAAGGGGACAATCCGCAGATGCCCACATTATTCAACCTCCTTCTCCCTCTGTGGGGCACAATTTTTGGCTATCAGGAAACACTGAGTTTAACAGAGTTCTGGTATAGTTTGACTGACAGAGATCTTTGCTACCAGGAAACCCTTACAGTATTAATCATAACGGTGTCCTGCTTTTGCATACTTCTTCATTACCAGTGCATAATTCTTTGAAAGCCTGTCCTGCGTCTATTATGCATATTTAGATGATTTTTTGGCTACTGAAAAATGAAGTCAGTAGGCATTGCTGACATTCTTTTAGCCTGATTCTGACAAAGAAAACTTTCTTTTCTATCTTATCCTTTGATATCACTTTTTTTCCAAACACATTTAACCAGTGTGATCTGTATTAATATATTGCCCAGTTGCTACCATATTCCAAACAAGATTGCATACTTGTTTTTTTTAGTTGGATTGTGATTTTGGTCTTTGGTGGCAGTGGGTTTTGTTGTTTTTTTTTTTTGTTGTTGTTGTTGTTCTTTTTTTTTAATATAATTATTATTTTCTAGCAGACATTTCTACCCAATCTACAACAGTCTCCATTGTTGCATATTCTTTTAACTTCTTGCAGTATCGTACTGGTGATGAAAATGAAAAGCAGCTTTTCCTGTCCTCGAACAGATTAGCTATCATTAGGCCACTGTTAAGATTACTTCAACCATCTCATTCTCAGGTAACAGCTTTTGCATGCTCTTGCATGCTTTGATATTCAGTAATTGCATCCAATGGTTTACCTGCCACCAATGAGCAAGTAGATACTCCGTAATCAAAGTCATCCAATCATTGCTGGAAACATACACACACACATACATGCACAGAGATAAGGGGGAAAAAAAAAAAAAAGTCAGTAAAATTATTTATTTTCATTGCATATTTAAAGATAGGGTCTGTCTTTCCATTCATTTTTTTTTTCCACTTTCCATAGCTGAAACCATTTCTCCTTGTGTCTTTGCATATGTCCTCAGAAAGACACATATCATGCAGCTTTCTCCCCTGATCAGTTTGTTGTACGTTGCTGAATATAGGATTATTCTTAGCAGTGATCTGCTATGTTATAACTGCTGAAACACATGTGCCAGAATCCAGTAACCTACAGCAGAAGATGAACCCACACCCTCTTCAGCATTTTGTTCGTTTCTGGACAGAAACACTAACAAACCTTAAGGTTTGCTTACTATCAAGACAACCCCAAAATTATGGCATATAGAATTAGGCTGAAGTTTAAATCTTTTTTAAGAGGAAAGTATTTTATTTCTTTCAAAAAAGTTACTGACAAACACGTGTCACAGTCTTAGATATTTACCCATATTTCTTCTCCATATTTTCACTTTATTTCATTTTACTTCATCAAATCCTTCTTCCCTGTATACCTTATTTTACATCTGATATTTAGCAATTCCAAGTGTCTTAATTTTCTTTTCCTGGGAAAGTGGTGATACTGTAGTTACATATTCCCAGTTTTTGTTTAACACATACAGGAATCATTCTGCAGAAGCACAGGGAAAAGCTGATAGAGAAATAAAGATCCTGAATACCCAAAAATTTAGGCTAGACATGGAAAGATTAATAATAACTTTGATGGTCCATCTAATAAAATTCCCATTAAGGGCGATCATCCTGCACAAAACAATAACCCCCTCATTTTCTGGTTTTCAGTGGTGAAACTGCATTGCTCAAGAGTGGAGGGAACCCTCCTTTATTGTACATTTCCACATCTTGTTCAGCAAAAAGCATATGATGCTAAAATGTAGCATCTTTTGGTAACTGAGAAGTTATGTCACCAAGTCACATTCTAAAAAAAAAAAAAAGAGAGAGAGAGAGAGAGAGAGAAAGCAAAACAAATGCACTTGCTAATATAGAACTAATCCCAAAGATACACAGAAGTCTCCAGCCCATGAAGGTATTACATGTTAAATATAATCAGACTGTACACTCAAGTAAAAACAAAAAATGACTACATAATACCACAGCTAGATATCCATGAAAGCAAAAAGAAAATGAGGCAGATTTTCAACTGAATAATGCTATGATCAAAATGTAACCTTTTAATAGCTTATCTTGTGATATTTGCAGTTATACAGAAACATTAGCCAGTTGGTCTTTGGATGCAGCCTGGATTTACTGTAAAAATTAAGTGAGGTGTATTTGTATTGTTGTAATACGATGGGATTCTAAGGGAATCCAACCATCCCTCAACACTGTGAACTACATGTATGGCCAGGAAAAGGTGATCAAGTTTAGCTTCATCAATAATGAAAGACTGCAAGCTTTCTTGCTTTTATATGGACTTAGGACCTAATCAAAACAAAAGGTTAAAAAAAAAACGGTTTTGTTCAACATTAATTCTTAAAAACACTGCTTTGTACAGGTAAACATTTGTTTTGACCCTAACCATAGTACAGCTGAAAGTAACAGAGCTGCAATTGTTGAGAACACAGTCATAGAATCACAGAACTGCTTGGGTTGGAAAGGACCTCAAAGTGCACCTAGCCCCAACCCCCTGCCATGGGCAGGGCTGCCACCCACCAGGTCAGGCTGCCCAGGGTCCCATCCGACCTGGCCTTGTGAGCCTCCAGGGATGGGGCACACACAGCTTCTCCGGGCAGCTTGTGACAGCACCTCATGCCCTTTGAGTAGAGAATTTTTTCCTACCATCTAATGTAAATCCCCCCTCTTTTAGCTTAAAGTCAGTCCCCCTTGTCCTATCACTATCAGACCATGTAAAAAGCCAGTCCCCTTCCTGATTATAAGCTCCCTTTGAGTACTGGAAGGCATTAACGAGGTCTCCTCAGCGCCTTCTCTTCTCCAAGCTAATTAAGACCAACTCTCTCAAGCTTTATCCATAGGAGAGGTGCTCCACATCATATTCTCTTTTCCCAGCAGCCCCCTAAAGCATCCCCATCCCGTCTTCCTGTGAGAGCTACAGCTTAGGTCTTCCTGTGCCCGAAGTCTTGTCACCAGCTATTGCCAACAGCTGCCCCCGAGAAATGCAAGTCAGTGTCTGGTTTGTAAGGACAGCTTGTGAATTTTGCTATAGAGATAACTTCTCACAGAGATGGCACGAGGGAAGCCACCTTCCCTCACTTTTTTTTATCAAACCACAGCTATCTCGGGAAACATAAGCAGTAGTAGCCTATGTACCAGTAGCTGCCAAGCTATACAGAACGAGCAGAGAGCAGCAGAATATACGCGATACGCGCAGTCCCAGCGGGACGCAAACTTCACTTTTCACTTCAGACGCTGCCAGGTCCACTTCACCAGCCCCGGGGCCGCCCACGGGATACCCGTTTGTTTCCCCCGTCGTCTTCGCCCCTCCGCCCCCGCCAGCCCCATCACGCCGGCCCGCCCCGCACCTGCACCTCCTTGGCGCTCTCCAGCGGCGCGGTGGCCGAGCCGGGAGCCTCGTGGCGGTAGCCCGACCCCGCGGGGGTCTGCGCCCCGGGAAGGCGCCGGGCCGAGGGGGAGGCGGCCAGACTCAGCCGTCGCCGCTGCCCAGCCGCCGCCATCGTCCGGCTAACGTTGCTATGGAGAGGGGTCCTGCCGCCGCCGCCGCCCCCTGCCGACCCGCGGTGGGCGGGCTTGGGGTTGCCATCGCTGTGTGCCGGCCCTGCTTTCCAGACCGTGCCGCTGTGGCGGTAGAGACGCGACGGCAGTGCCAGGTATTTGGGAGCCCCGCAGTGCCTGTACTGGAGTGTTTTTTGGGGAGAGAAGAGGCCTGGTTTAGTCGCAGTAATAAGTGCTGCTAAAAGCCTGTGTCAGGTGCAGCCTTAGCCTCCGAGACGTAGCAAAAAGATCCCCATCTTTTAACATTGCATCTTCAGTGACTACCAGAAATGTGCGTTTCTGCAGTTCTCACAGCTGCCGTTACTGAGGCCGAGGAAAGGAAGGAGAACTGGAGAGCTAACAGCTTCCTACACTGCTCTTCTAACTGCACAACAAAACAGCAATGAAATGTAGCATGCTTGGATGCTACAAGTGAACGTAACAGCCTTCTTCTAACTGGGTAACACGGTGAGAGCTGCCCTAAATGGCTGGAGGATCTCTTGTTATCCGGTTTCTCTCCCAGAACCTGTGAGTGAAAATAAAGATCTCTGACACCCAGTTACACAGAGCAATCTGTTAATCGCTTATCTATAAACCAGACATGTTCATAGACAAAGGGGTGGCCAACTAGATCTCCATCCCCTCAGCCTCCTGACACAAGGAAGAAGTTAGGATGAAACACAACAGTACAGAAGGCTATCTAAGATTAAATATACATGAACAGCAGACTAAATACGTGCAACCTGACACTGAGGCATTAGCAGCTTTTGTTCACCTAGAATCCATGTCCACCCGACAGCTGAAAACTAAGAGTGAGGAGCAGACAATAGATTCAGGAGCAGCAAAAACTGCTGTTCTTTTAGAAATTGGTAAGGAACCCAAGCCCGGGTCTGAGGCTGATATTTCACCATCTCTCCTGCTCCTTTTGATGAAATTGGAACTGTGGAGTTGGGAGCCTCCTGCTCACCTTGTAGTGGAAATGTGCATACACAGGGCTGCAGCACATCTGCAGAAACTCAGTGTCTTGGTGCAGCCATTCCTAAACATTCTCTAACAGGAATTTCAAGCCTTGCTCTTAAAAATGTCAGGAAGGTAGGGACTATACAAAACACCCAGAGAGCCTCATTCTCATTTTGTCCATTTCATTCGTTTGTTACTAATACCAATTATTCCTTCAGAGTAGACATTACGTCATATTTTCTTCAGTGACTACACAGAAAAAAAAGACCTTCCTAATCATAATTTTTAGTGTGTTTGTTTTGAGTTAGCCCTGAGAGGACAGCTAAGCCCCACACAGCTGTCCTCTCTCTTCTCTCCCATGGAAAATGTTGTTTTCTCCCTCCATTTTTTTCTCCTGGAAAGAAGCTGATTGGTTTCACCAAGGGCTAATGATTTCAGCATTTCTTTGGAATTCCTAGGTTTTGTTCTATGTGATTTTCCAGTTTCCTAGTCCTGTTGCTGAAACATGACATGTGAAGAATGTCCTTAGAAGCCATAGAGAAGAACGGACAGCTTCCTGCTAATGGTTCAAATATAACATTTTAAATCATTGGCAGACAGTGTCTACTCTTTTTAATTTGGATTTTTTCCATATTCTTTTTGACAGCCAAAGGATTTCACATACAATTTTCTGACACACTTTTGGAGATCCATATTTTTGCTATTCTATTCTTACAGATTTGATTTTTCCTGTCTGGAATACTTTAGGTAACTTTACAAAGTTTCAGAACTTTTCTTTCATGCATCTTTAATGAAAACTATTTTGAGTTTCATTCCCTTCCTTTGATGCACATCTGGATCAGCTCTCCCAGCTTGATACTGTATGTGAATACAAATTCTCAGTTCCCTTCTGAACAATGTCCTAGAAAGTCAGGCTGCTGTAAGACCCTGTACAATATCTTCCCAGAGTTTCTTTGAAAATAATTTATAGCTTCTCCTTTAACATGTTCTTTTTAACAGCTGCTGATGTTCATCATAGTAATATTATCTAGATTGCATCTGTCTCATTTCTTAAAACTATGTTACATGTATATGTAATGAGAGTTGTGTTAGAAAATTTGCTATATATCAGTTTCAATTAGGTGAATACATGCCTGTTAAGCAGCGGAACTGTCAAGGAAGATATTTGTCTTGATTTGACCTGGGTTCTTTTTGAAAAATCCATGTGGTATATTTCCTTTCCCTGTCTTGTCCCTTGAACTACTAGGAAATGATAGCATAATAATTTGTTCTAGTAACATTGAGAATTCTTCTTCCCTTATTCATAAAGAAATTTACCATGCCTGACATTTTTTAAGTCCCTGAGATTCTACCTTTCATTACAAATAGTTCCCAAAAATAAAAAAAAGTAAAAAACAAAAAAACAAAAAAAACCTGATCTTGTTTTGGAGATTGTTCTCAGTCAAAGGCGTATTTCATTTCCTGGGTTGCTTTGTTTCTTTGTTTATTGGTTTGGTGCACATGTGTGTGTGATTTTTTTGTGAAGACAGGGTTTTTGTTTTTTTGGGTTTTTTTTGCTTCTTCGTAATTGCTCTAAATGAAGTAAATATTTCGCAATATTTCTTGAATGTGATGCTTTTCTATTATGGCTGTATTCCTACGTACATCTTTTTATTACAGACTTGTCATATGTAGCAGTTTATAAGGACCAAAGAAAAAAGCACTAAATATTGTGAAGTTCCCTAAGCCACTCACTAGTTGTTTGCTGTATCCTTTGTTCATTCTGCATCATTCCTTGTTGATTTTCTCTCTTCTTAGTTTGCTTATTATAAACACCTCTATATTTCACACTCCTCTTTAGCACTTAGATTTTCTCTATAATTATTTGTAACTCTTGGGACAAATGTATCTTATCATAGTCTCCTCATTGAGATTCTAGTATCAGTAAGGGTACTGAAGGTTCCACTGTAACACAGAATCACAGAAGAGCTGAAGCTGGAGGGGACATCTTGGAGTCTGTCTGTTCCAAACCCCAACTCAAAGCAGGTCCGCAAGAATAGATTGCCCAGGACCATGTTCAGTTGGGGTTTTAATATCTCTATTGGTGGAGACTTAAAATATCTTAGCAACATGTTCCACTGCTTTGCCACACTCATAGTAATTTTTTCTCCTATATTTGAGCAGAATTTTCTGCATTTGAATTTGTGCCCATTGCTTCTGGTCCTGTTCCTGGGCACCACTGAAAAGAGCCTGGTCATGTCTTCTTTGTACTCTCCCTTCAGGTGTTTATACACACCAGTAGGACCCCTCTGAGCCTTCTCTTCACCAGGCTGAGTAGTCCCAGCTTTCTCAGCCTTTCCTTGTATGATGGGCGCTCCAGTCCATTAATCATCTTTGTGGCCATTGCTTCACTTATTCCACTATGTTCATGTGTCTCTTGCACTAGGGAGCCAAGAAATGGACACAGTACTCCAGATGTAGCCTCACTATGTGTGAGTCAAATGGAAGGATCATGTCCCTTGACTTGCTGGCAATGTTCTTCCTAATGCAGGTTGTGATGCAGTTGGTGTGCTTTACTGCAAGAGCACACTTCTGGCTTATAGTCCACCAGGAACAATAAGTCCTTATCTTCAAAGTTGCTTTCCAGTTGGTCAGTCCCTGGATTGTGCATGACGTTTTTTCTCCCTGGGTGCAGAATTTGGTATATCCTTTTGTTGAAGTTTAGGAAATTCCTGTTGGGCCCTATCTCCTGTCTGTTGAGGTCCCCCTGAAGGATGGCACAGCCACCTTGTTTATCACCTGCACTCACTGAGGGCCCCATCATTCAGATCGTTAATGAAGAAGTTAAACAATATTTGATCAGCATTGTGATTCCTGGGGTACACTGCTTTTGACAGTTTTTCGCCTGGATTTTGTGCTGCTGACCACAACCATCTAAGCTTGACAACACTGCCATTTTCCTGTCCATCTCAGTTTGAATTTATCTAGTCCATACTTTATCAATCTGTCTGTGAAGATCTTACAGGAAACAGTCCCATAACTAAAGTGTCACCATAGAATCAAGATAAATAACAACCAGTGCTGTCCTGTCATCCACTGAGCTATTCATGTCATTGTAAATGGGTGCCAGGCTGTTTTTACAAGCACACTGTTGATGCTTACAAAAACAGAAATCTATTTTACTGAGATAATTATTAACACACATTTCTATAACTGAAGATTATTGTGCATGTTTTACAGATATTACCTACAGAAAAGATTTAAGCATAGAAGTATTTTCTGTTCCAAATTTAATTTCTAGGAAAAACAGCGTTCCAGATGCTGCTTTACAATTCTGGATTGAATGAAAGGATTGTTCAGACATCATACTTGCTCATGTGTCTAAGCAGACTCAAGACAGCCTTTGAAATATTTAAATCTGTCAAGCTTTTAAGATACTGAAGACTTTCAAATCTTATACTGTTTTCCATTACTCTTTTACTTGAATCCAGCAAAGTGAAAAAGAACTGACCGATATTGTTGCTTCTATCTGAAGCCCTGAAAAAAAATGAATTAAAACAGAGTAATCGCAGTTTTCATGTTTATACAAACCGACCACTAGAGGGAGAGATAGTCCCAAACACTCGAATACTTCTAATCCTATCTAGAAGAGGCTCTAAATCCAAGTCTGCTTTCTGTCACCATGACCACAAGTCCAAAATCTACTTTTTCCTTTACAGTACAAACGTTCAGTTACAATGGCTGCTTTTCTGTACTGTGACCATGAAAAGAAAAATCTAGTGATATCTCAATAATAGTGATGCTACCTGCTTCTCCACCTCTACCTATGTCAGCCAGATTAGAGTGGTTCTATAACAGTTGCTAGATCAGTATTCAAGGTAAGGCAGTCTTGTATTGTATTGTATCCCAAAACAATCAAAGCTAATGGTTCTCCATGGAAGAGGAACATTGTAATTATCCATATTTCTGATGTCAGTAAACTTAATCAAACAGAATATAACTATGATAAAATCTTCACCTCACACATCCATGGTCACATTTGACTATGTGAGGAATTACTTTATATTTTATTATAATTTATTAGGGAAATTTATAAGTTACAATTCTTGAAAGGCAATCTGGCAAACAAAATCAAGGAAGATGCACTCTAGCAGAGTCCTGTGCATCTGCATGCCATTCTGGGCATTCCAGGAGTTCCCTAGTCTCATTTGTTTCTCCATCAATCAAAGCAGGGGAATGGCAGGCCTGCAGAGACTTAACGTCCACCACAATTATGATCATAATCTTAGTAAAGAAAAGAAAGAACATTTTGTCCTTTGGCATCCAACGAGTGACCAGGAGGAACAACAAGCTGAATTTTTTATTATTTATTCTTGATTTTTTGACTGGATGATGTAAACATTTGGAGCTTTTCTCCGTTCTCTCTAAAGATATACCAGTAATTTAAATGTCTCTTGGACGTGACTGTCAGGTAGCAAAAATCAGCTTACACGCATTTATCAGAGAAGGAAGAATAAATATAGATAGGCATAACAATTACATCAAGACAGGAGGTCTAAGCAATAAACATAACGAGAAATTGTAACTGTGGTTGAAAGGTCAAGAAGTGGCAACTGGAAATTGTCACTGGTGTTATAGTCAATCTCAGAAGCAGACCAGATGTTTGGGCTTATAGGGACATGAATAACACATAAAACATACCTTAAGAAGAAAATGAGAAACTACCCCATTGTTGGAGTTATAAATCTGATACATGGTAGAAGGACATTGATAATAACATAGAGTAGCAGCTGTGCTGTGAAGGTGTGTTCTCCTGTTCCTCTTTATGGGTTCTCTAAAAAGGAAGGCCCAACAGCAAGAGCAAAGAAATATGACAAAGCAATGACAGCAGCAGAGCAGTGCTTGTAGAACTGACTCAAAAGTATTCAAGTTGAGAAAGATGAGAGGAAGCTCTAAATTAATTAGTGTTGTTCCTGAGGGGTTGAGAGCCTTTTCATTAGGAAAACTGTCTGGTAGCAGGAATGGTTGTTGTTACAGTAGCTATAATTGATGTGATGGGGGGATATGAGAGTCTGTATGTGATTGCTTTCTAGCTGCTAAAGTTAGCCTCTCAAAAAAACCTTAAATATATTACATTTAAACAAAGGAGAAAATATATAGATGTCTGCATGGCTGTGACCGTACAAATGAATCTCATTACTAACATTCAGCCCTCCACTGCCAAGGAAAATCATACTAGAGAAGAATACAAAGTCAACAAAGAGAAGAGGATAAAGTACTAGTTAGTGTGAAAGTCAAGAAACTCACAGAAAGTTAGAATTTAACTGGAGATAATTCATGTAAAATAACAGAAGGAAGCTTTTCTTTGACAAATCAGACTGTTTCTGAAGAACAAAACTGAATAACTGTGATTCTAATTTTCCTGGTCTTTTAGAGCATTCTTCCCATGCAATCTCTTTAAAGAGCTTGTCAAGGCCTCATTACAAAGTAGATAATTATTATATTGGAAGGGTCAGTAAGCACAGAAAGAGTTAACTTGGATAGCAAAGGCAGAGAGCAATAGTGTAAAATAAGAATTTGAGCAGGAGGAGTATGAAGAGCTCTGTGCCACAGAGACCAGTAATAACTGGGAGTGACTTCATTCCTCACATACACATCTTTGGCCAGGGTGAAGGAATATGGACATAAGGGAGTGAAATCTGCTCATGACACATAACTGGGCAGAGATTCAACACAAGGGAGAAGAGTAATAAGCATCAGAATGTCTTGGACAGACCTGGAGCAACAGGATATGAGTTACTTCTGTACTTTAACTGGGAGAAATGGTGACATTGAAGACTGGAAGAGTAAAAATGTCGTAGCACTGCCTCTAAACTGTGCCTCTTGCAGACTTTTTATTGACCAAATACAATGAGACAGAATAGCTGCTGGTGCTAAGGTTAGAAATTCTCAGGAGTTTAGCGCTAGGCACAAGTCCAGACATACTACCAACTTCAGAAGTTTTTTAAAACTTTTTGAAAAATATTATGGATATATATAATCCTGGGTTTTTTTGGTTTTTTGTTTTTTTTTTGATAACAAAAGTCTGGCCAAAAGAGAACATCATGTAGGAGTCCAAGCAAGCTCTCTTTGGATGCTTTGCAATAATTGTCATTTTCATTCTATGTGTTTTAAGTAGATGAGGCTATACGAAGACTGAGCAAGAAGTTGAACAGAAAATTAAATGTTAAGGATGCTACCTTCATGCTGAAGAGTCTATAACTTTGATTGTTTAAAACTGCTTAGCAATTCCATTTTGCTATTTAACAAGAGTATGTAGAACATGTGCCACGAAGTTCATTGTTGTGTCACAGAGGCCTCTTTGTTCATATTTTTAAATCTTCCAAATATTTGTTTACACATTTCCTGTGGTGAACATACCTTCTGTAACACTGCTTCTGCATCAGCCCACTCCCGATTTATTTTAGTATCCTCCAGCTGATGGGGGACAGATGGGTGCAGGTTGCGAGCAGAGGAATGCTGCCCTGCCTCTGATGACAGTGAAAGGCATGCATCTTGCCTCCCCCAAACGGCTCATGGGAAAGGGGCCAAAGTGACTCCTTTGGTCACCAAAAATGTTAGAGACTGACAGGAGAGTTGAGGAAAGGCTGATAGTCTTGGACAGGAAGGTGCAAGTGGCTGAGAAGATGTTTCTGAAGATTCCTGTCCCAGAGAGGTTCTTTAAGGTAGAGGGAACAGAGACACTTCAGTACAATTATGCAATACTAATTTGAAAATTGGTGTATAATTTCTCCTGTCTGTAAACTTTTTCTAGTATTCCTATCTCTACCTTTGACTGTGGAATTTAAATTCAATTCTTGCCTTCACAGACTGGGGATTACATTTTGGATGAACATGTTTTTGATTAACACTTGGTAAAATTAATGGAGTCTAATTCTCACCAATGTCTGTAGTTTTTTTTTGTGTGCAACGCAAGCTGGTTTAGACTGTGATCCCTTCTCTTTTCTGACTATGATGGTAGAAAATCCCTCCATGTTAAGATATGCTTGTCTGTGTCTCCTGATTCAGGTGTCCTCCTCAGCCTCCCAGGAGGTCAGAGCAGCTGCAGTAGAGCTGCAGCCAAGCTGTGCTGTCCACATCCAGCACATACAATTGGTGGGGCAGGAAGTGGAAGAGAGCCCTCTGAGAGCTTCACTCAGTGCCGCCAATTTAGATGTGGATGACTGAATTCCCTTGGTGTAGCAGAAGTCAAATCAAAGAGTAAGACATTAACCCCACAGCTTTCTTTCAGAAATGCGGACAGTCTCACAGATAAATGCTTTGAAAGATTGAGACTTTAGAAAACAGTGAATTTTAAGGTAGAAATTCTTCTAATGCTTCTAATGCTGTTTGCAAATTCAATTTATATTCACTGAGTCCTGTAACACTGAGAATACTAATTAGCTTTTCTCCTATAAAAAGTACAATGTACTACTGCCTTTCCAAATAGAAATGCTGGTCTGATTCTCAGGAAATAAATGCTAGTATGAATACAAACAAATGTTAGTGTTTGTACGTGAATGCGTCCTTCATGCCTACCTGCATTCAGAATCATGGCACACACTAGTGATGGCAGTCAGTACAAACCCAGGATACAGTTAGGCCAGGTCCATGGGAAGGGTCTCATAAAACTGAATTTTTAGACTGTTTTATCAATCAGTGCTCAAACTTACAGTTGGCTCCTCCCATATTTCTCCTGCATCCCCTGGAAAGTCAGACAAACACAGCTGTTTCCTGTATTATGGTGTCTTTGTACCTCAACAAACAGTATAAGCTTCCTGCTGTCTTCTCCTCCGGTATACAGGATTTCAGGGCTCAGACAGAAAGCATTGCTGCCTGGCCATGCGCTCAGTCCCATGTGGCCTTCTGGCTCCTCCAGAACTACAGGGATTGAAAAAATCCTGTGCTCCCCCACAGCTTTGTGAACACATGGAGAGAGCAGTGGAAGGGCCAAGAGAGGAAGTCAGAAAGAGAGCTCATAGTCTAGTGACAGCAGATCCTCTGGTACATGTCTGGTGAGAAAGGGAATTTTGTAGAAAATGTTCTGTGGGATAAAGGAAAAAGTCAACTGGGGAGGAAAAAAAAAGACTTGAAATCAGAGAAAGAAAAAAAAAAAGAAGAGAAAAGTTGTTCTTCCTCATGTCTTTCAGTATTCCCATCCAGAAGAAAACATCTCAGATGATCCACACCACCAAACTATTAAGCACTGTCTAATATGTAGTTCCCCCCAGACAGGAATTTTCTATGTCAAGAGGAACATAGAGACAGTACCTCAAATGACAAAATTGTATGTAATTTTTTATAGTTTATAGTTTATAAGTCTAGGATTTTTATTTTTAGAAACTCTACTGTTAATGTGAATATTTCACCAGTTTTTGGTATTCATAATTGCTGATAGAAAGTTCATAACCATAAGCAAACTAATCTTATATGAATAATTGTCAGCTCTTTCTTTTATCTGTTAATTTGTACCTTGCCTTATAGTTGTTCCTGTTATAATTTTCTAATTTTCTACTTGAATAATTTGTTATTCCTTAGACTAAGATCACTTTTAAAATCAGAATCATAGAATCACAGAAAGGCTTGGGTTGGAAGGGACCTTAGGCACCATTCAGTTCCAATTCCCCTGCTGTGGACAGGGTTGCCACCACTAGATCACCTGCTCGGGGTCCCATCCAGCCTGGCTTTGAATACTCTAGGGATGGGGCACCCACAGTTCTCTGGGTAACCCATGCCAGTGCCTCACCATCCTCTGAGTACATAATTGCTTCCTAACTTATAGCGTACATATTCATTCTTTTAGTTTAAAGCCATCCCCACTTGTCCTGTCACTACAGTCCTTAATGAAGAGTCCCTCTCCAGCTTTCATGTAGGTCCCCTTCAAGTACTGTAATGCTGTAATGAGATCTCCCCAGGGCCTTCTCTTCTCCAGGCTGAACAAGCCAAGCTGCTTCAGCCTTTTTTTGTAGTCCTCTTCGTGGACCCCCTCCTCTGGACTCCAACAGATGCATCTCCTTCTTATGCTGGGAGCCCCTGGGCTGGACACAGTATTTTATGTGGGGTCTCATAAGAGTAGATTTGAGGAAGACAGTCATCTCTCCCTCACCCTGCTGGCCACTCTTCTTTTGATGCAACTCAGAATAAGGTTGACTTTCTGGGCTGCAAGCGCACACTGCTGGCTCATGTTGAGCCAATAGAGTTTCCATCAACCAACACTCTCAATGTCCTTCTCAGGGCTGCTTTCAATCCATTCTCTGCCCAGTCCCTGTCTTGGCTTGGGATTGTCCCAACCCAACTGTAGGACAGTACACTTGGTCTTGATGAATTTCATGTCAAACTGAGTCTTGGTAAGTATAACTGTTCGCTATTTTTAGCCAACTAAGATAATGTTGTTTGTCTGGAATGCATATGCACATTCATAGTGTCAGTATATATTTAGTTAATGACTATCATCACAATAAAACACTCCACTCCATTAAACACTGTGTTTGATGTTCACAGGACAGAACCTGAGGATAAACTGTAGATATTTGATTATGTTAACATTTTATACAAAGTGTTTACAGGACACAGTTTGTTGCCTAAAGTTCTTGAATATTATTGAAGTGTTGAAGGCTGCAGAATTGACAAGCAGCTCACATGAAACACTGATGCAGAACTGGAATTCCATGGACAATTACATTTCATAATTCTCTTTGATTTTTCAGGTATAGAGCTGCCCTCTCAGTACACATACAAAATTATTCACTGGGCAGCAAAATCTCAAAGTGAGGGTAGCATGGGCTTTGAATACAAAACCACCTTGGGCTTATAAATATTGCTGTATTTTCATACAGAAAATCGGTTTTTTTTTGTGTTATATTTCATTGTATAAAATGTTATGAAAATTTTGCTATTTTCATAACATAGTACATTTATTAAGCTGACAATACTTACTTTGACAATACAATTAAAAACCAGATTTCCATGTTTGTAACATACAGAAAAATACAACAAAACAGCATTATTTTGAAGCCTGTAATGTAGTTTGGCGTGTATTCTGAGCTTCCACTTAAAAAGTGAAAATCTGCAGCGTGATAGATTGAGTAGCTCAGTAAATAATAATGTTGCTTTGACAGTATTAATATGATTTGTATTTTAGCATACCTGATTATTTCTGTTTCATAGCAGCAGAAGGATAAAGTGGTCCAAAATTTGCTAGGCTTCTGTCGAGCTTTCCTTATTTTTCTTTGGCTGAGACAGGAAACAAAAGTACTAAGCTATTGTCTCAAATTGCGCAAGTGATTGCATTCTTTGAAAACCATTATCTGCATGAAATCTTTCATGGCAGGAAATTACAAACAGAAAGAAATTCCTTCACAATGAAAGAAAAAAGACTATTTTTAATGCTTGTTTTAAGGTATACAAGGTGCTACAAAAACAGAGTCAGCGGCCACTTTGATTCCAGATACATGCCCTGACAGCAGGCTAATTTCTTTGGAAGAAGACTAAGGGTATGACAAAGTAAGGAAAAAGGAAATTGTCTGAAATATCTGTAGTTCCATTTTCTTTCAGTCAATCCGTAGTTTCTGATCATCGTTTACTGAGAAGTACATTAAAAGAAGGAACAGAAAAGTACATGCATTTCTAGTTCTGAGAGAAGAACAGTGCAGTGAAATACTGAGAAAACCACACCTGCCATTCACATCAACACTTACTACTGCTGTGAAAACATTTGCCTAACAAGAATATTGGACCGTGAACTTCGCCTCAGGCTGATGTGCAAGAGAATTTAAGCTACCAGTGGGGATTATGTTGTGACTCCCTGCAAAAGATGTTTAGTAGCAAAATAAAACAGAAAACACAGTGGCCCAGACACTAGAAGTTGCATTTTTTCCATTGGACTTCTTTAAGCCACACATTTTAAACGATTCATTTGAAGGCCAATGATTCATGCTGAGAGACTGACTTTTGTCAGTGTAGGCTGCTTCACACGTTCTGAGGCCGTGGTCAGTACATGACCTTCGTGAACTCAAGTGGGATGTCCAAGGAAACTCCATATTTCTGAAGAAAAGGAAATGTGTTATCTTCAGAGCTGGGTCACATCCTTACCTGTTATGTCACAGTGGTAGTTTTAGCAACTTGCACGATACATTTTAAAAAGCAACAACAATAAGAAGAATCCCACCTGTAAAAAATATTTCATATTTCAGCTTCATAATGCTGCAGTATTTTTGCCGAAGTTAAAATACTCCTGGTGTACCAAGGAACTGCCATACTTCAGCTCTTTTCTCTAAAGACCATAAAATGTGAAAGTCACCTCAGTTTTCACTTTTCCTTGGCAAGCTGCTTTTATTTAAGACTTCTGGACAACCACACCTCCCTTCTCACTTGCAGCCATCTTACTCTCTGCCCCTTCTGATGCTGTCTGTCTGCCAGTAGCTGCTGTTACCTATTTAACAGCACTGCAGAATTCCGAGTAGTCATAAATTACAGTCTTTACACTTGATGATGTCTTTTTTAATTCATTTATGTCAGTGACATAATTGATCACTCTTTTTTACCACCAAGTGGGTTGTCCCACTGTTCAAAAGAATAGACATTTTATTGGACTTATTTCTCACTCAGTTACCAAGGTAGGATAAAACTGAGAAAACTGTGATTTTCTGTCCCATATTTTCTTTCTTCTGCTGTCTTCAAGTATCTTTCATGCCTGTATGACAATATAGCAATCCTTAATAATTTATTCTGTTAAAATTCAATGTATAATCAAATGAAGGTGAATGAGCTAATTCTGAAGGAATTCATACCATCTGCTTGGTCACACTGCCTTCAAGAAATGCTGCCTTTGCACCTATATTAATCATGATGTAAATGTATGCATTCTGCCCTCATATATCAGGAGTGGTACACCTTTCTGTAGATGTAATTAACTCAGTCTGGCCTGTGGCAAATCATGAAGTGGGTATGTCAGTCTGTGAGTGGCTGAGTAGTCTCACTCTCATCCTTCTGTGATTCTTTATAGGCTTGGAAGCAGGCATTCAGAAAATGCTGCATTTTCAAGTTATGCTACTGAGCACCTTGAAGATAGTGACTTCTCAAACTGACACTAAGATCAAAAGATGATTTCAGAGCAGTTAACATCAGCATTATAATGCTAGAAGGATTTAATTACTGAATGTATGAGTTATCAGTTATATTTTTGTTTTATTGAATTAGGATTGTATACTCATTTTATGTTTGAAACCTAGTTTTATATAAGCACAAAATGACCACAGTTGTTGAGAGATAAGACAGTAAATGAGTGAGGCACTTGTTTGATGAGGCGCTGTCACAGGCTACCCAGAGAAGCTGTGGGTGCCCCATCCCTGGAGGCACTCAAGGCCAGGTTGGATGGGGCCCAGGGCAGCTTGGTCTGGTGGGTGGCAGCCCTGCTCATGGCAGGGCATTAGAGCTCGGTGATCTTTAAGATCCCTTCCAACCTAAGCTATTCTATGATTCTATATGATTCTATTAAATAAAAGTCCTGAACTCCTCATAATGACATGATAGGATACACAAATGCAATAACATATGCTATGCTATGATTGGTCAAAAATTTTGGGAAAAATATAAATAATGGGTGAAAAATCTCTATACTGAGATGGGTGTTGTTTTCTGGAACTGGTTTCCAAAGTCTATGCCTCTACTGTTCTCTCTGCTTTCTCCTGAGGACCATGTAAGTGTGGACAAGGCTGCTTGCAGCATCAAGAAATGCATTCATCTAGTGCAGTGCATGGCTCCACAGGAGGCTGGCACATCCCAGAAGCTGAATGGGGAGCAGAGGTGGTGGCTGTGGGCTGGAAGTCAGCACTGGTGCCAAGGGAAAAAAAATGGCCTGGAATAAATGCCCTCACTACATAGGCTTAGATATGTTAGAGTCAGCTCAACAGTAAGGGAACAAAAATATCTGTTGTGAATACCCATGGAAAAATATGAAAAGAAAAATGTCATACTCAAAAAAGTTTGAATTAAGTAATTAAACTCTTGTAGTTTATTCACATGCTCAAAAATACAGGAGATATTTCTGATAAAGGGTGGCTTTCAGAATGACATAGCTCATTCATTTGGCTTTGCTGATTTCCAGGATGCAGAGAAACACAGCAGATTTTTTTGATTGTAGCAATGTTGTGAGGAGATTCTGTCACATCAAGGGGGATATACATGTACAAAGGCACTTTGTGTCCCACCTTCTCTGTACATTAGTTGAGGCTAAAGTGGTTATTTAATTTGCATGTTTAGGAAATGATTATGTCCTTACACAACAACAAATATTTCATACATGTACAAGAAGGCTTTTATTTTAACATCCAGAGAAAAATTCCTGTGGGACAGTAATTCCACAGACAGCAGAATATTGTTGGCATGATTAAGCACGACTAAGAAGACTCTTATTTCTTTAAACTGTTAAATTACACAGACACATATCACATCATATCTGTCATGTAAAGTAGTTGGAGGAAAAAAAAAGGAAAACTGGAGAAGTGGCTATACATAGATACAAACTTCTGAAAAGCTTCCTGGGCTGAAGGAGAACATGGAAATGAGATAAAAATGTAATTGCAACAACATGCATTTACTTAAACAGATGTCTCATTTTTATAATAATACTCCAATTCTTAATTACTGGTTTTAACAGAATATCTTATGCCAATATTCAGAGAATTATGTATAAAAATGATGACCACATACTTGTATGTTGAATAGCAAATGTCACTCATTTTCTCTGCTCACAAAAAGAGAATAAAACAAAACTAGAACTTTACAATAAATAAATGGTTAGATAGAAAGACAGAGAGACACAGACAGATAAAACTTGAGATCTATCATACAACATGTGCTGACTAAAAAAGCCACACTCTTAAATCCCTTTAGTAAGCTGTCATTGCTTTGTAGATCATAAATTTAGGAAAAAAAGGGAGAAAAACTATGTAATTATGGTGGTTAATCCATGGACTTACGCAATTCCATGTGTAGCTGGGGCAATTTGTGATCATTGTTTCTGGGGCCAGAAGGAGCCCCCTGAACACCCATCATATAGGGCTTAGCTAGCTCATTATGCCCTGGGCATAACTGGAGGCATTGACTCAACTGAGGATGAGCAATCTTGCCCAGAGCTGCATCACACGCCTGCCACACAGCAAAGCCTTGGCTTTAGGGCCAGACTGGAGCTGAGAAGTTTTGTATGGCAGCTACAGCACCTTGAACCTCATTGACAACACCCAATGCATCCCCCAGACCATTTGGGGTCCTTTCAGTGGAGAGGGCTGGTGGTATCCCAGACCTATGAGCTGGACTCTGGAGTTTATCTGGGTTTTGTTTATGCACTGTGTTTGTGCATAAAGTTTTGCCTTGCTGTATCAGGTAAGTATTTCCGTCATCTCTGCTTACAGTCAGAGCTGGTGTCATCAGGCGCGTTGACTACTGAAGCTTTGTGCTGAGTGTTTGATCTCACCTGTTTTCTTACCTCTCTTGTTTGTTTCTTTGGTTTACCCATTCTCTCATGGTATGAATCAACACTGCATTTAAGCACCAGCCCTGCATGAGTTCGGTGAGATTTAGTACTTGCTTAGTGTTGGGCCCATCATGACAGTTTAGCTCAACAGCGAGCTCTCAGCAGAGCCCCAGTGTGAAAGAGGAGCCAATGCTTCAGTGGCATGAAGCTACAGGACTTCACATTTCCACTTTCTGCCACACCGAGTCCCACAAAGAACTTAATTCTGTGTTGTTCACTGCTTCACTTTTTTTGCTGGAATCAAAACTTACATTCGTGGTTACAGAACTAAATGTCTATTTTCAAATCTCCTTGTTCAAAGAGTGTGTTCATGAATAAGAAACTTCTGGCTGTTTGCTGCTGCATTCCGACACAGAGTGTAAGCAAACAGACAAATTAAAGTGAATTGGAGCTTTCAGTCCCTTCTCCAGCACAGCCATCCCCGGTGAATTTAACTGAATAAATGAATAAATCTTTTTGTTTAAACAACTGCTGAAAAAGAGAAAAAAAATGAAAAGAGTACCAGTGGCTGTTCAGCACTCTCTATTCAGAAGTGGTCTGTGAAGAGCTCTGAGACTCTAAATGGACCTCTCTGTGATTCAAAAAGGACTCAAACAATAGGGAATGTACACAGTTCTCCACAGGTCTAACCATGAATACACTGGATGTGTTGGACTGGTTTTCATTTATTCCATTGCTCTTTCACATCCTTCCAGCATTTAATAACATTTAGGAAGCTTTGTATGTCTGTTATACATAGTGGTGTGTATAGAACCTCTTAATTAGTCAGATTGTTGCAAAGGACACTCAGTGTAGTAATGAATCGATGAGAATGAGCTGCACAACAGAAGCAAGCTGCATTTCGGGACTGTAGGTGTTGTGGCAGATCTTTGGTTACGACATCGGGATAATTGCTAATGACAGGCTGTATATTCCTGAGCTGCTGTACGCCCACGGCTGTGGGCCCTACAAAGAGACCTTTGTGGATGCAAGCAAGGCCTCCTGCTGCTCTGCTGCCAGCACACCGTGATCACTGAGCCCACATTTCAGAGAGCGTTAACCCACCCTCACACAGAGCGAGAAGCCAGGAGACCTCACACTGAGTGTGCAGAGAGCAGCCTTAAACACAAGGCCCTGAAGGGTAAGTTTGCTGCAGGCCCACAGTCCATTGCTGGAAACAGATAACATGAATCTGCCTGCTCACTAGTGGAGTGGTAAGCTAGAGGCAGCGCTGCCCACAGCTGCAATATCAGCTTCTCCGTACACCTCTATGCCTTGCCCAAGCTGTGTGTGCAAGAGACTGAGCTCGTGTCTCCTGTGCTTCGCTTCCAGGTGGCACAGTCTCACCCTGGGTGGGATCAGAAATAACCAGGACTTACAGAAATGTGAGTCTAAATGAGAGCTACATGCAAAACGATCGCCATGCCTGCCAGCGGTCTTTTCAGTCCATGTTTTCAAGTGGTTTGATTTTCAGATGTTCCGAGTGAATATCTTGGGTCTACACAGGGAACTGCAGTGTATTCTGTCTTTGGAAAACAAGATATAGACATCTGTGTGTGTGTATATATACACAGACACACAGACTTCAGAGTCTAATTTCCTGCTTCCAGGTACAAATATTTTGACCCGTGTCTCCTGTATCCACATATCCCATGACATGTATCCACGTAGCATATATACTCGAAATAAACACACAGTGCTACTCATAGCCCCAGGTGTTGTTTCCTGCACACTAGGCGCTATTAGCCATGCTGAAGGGAATGCCTGCCCTAAGCCCACAGCTTCTGTGTACCTGTGCTGCAGTGAGCGCTTATAGCAAGGCTGAAGACGGGCACCACACCACCTGACAGCCAGAAGATCACAGATATGCATCCAATGTTGGTGAGACCAACCTGGTCCTTTGCCAGGGAGATGGAAGCAGCTGTCTTTTGTGCCTGCACCTACCCCAAGAACAAGGCTTACAGCACACGAGGCTTCTGCAGCCACAGAGATTGGAGGGGGAGCATCGTAAGTGCAAAATAAAATCCATTCAGTAGCAACAAATCAACAACATTCACTGAGAAAAGTGAAGCAGCGTCATGACACTCCACACCCCTCTGCCTCCCCTCAGTCAGGCGGAGCAAAACTGGTCAGAACAAGTTAATTTGTCTGAACAGGTCGGCCAGGGCGCAGAAACCTGTTGCACAGGCTTTCTTCTTGTCCCAGAGGCACATCAGATTCCATGAAACAAAGGCCTAACTCTCAAATGCTGTGTAGCCCCTGTTTTTCTGGATGGTATGAAAATCTGCTGAATAAAAGAACTAGCCCTTGGTGTACAAAGAGCATGAATTTAGCTCATGTCTTCTGAAATACAATCCAAAATGTCCTGAAAACATTGAGGTATTTGCATGACTAGGAGTTAAAACAGGACTTTCAAAATTTATCTCCATATAGAATGTACATCCTTAGGTCAGGCCTGGGTATATACACACTGCACTGAAGAGAAACACTGTACAAGCTGTAATAATTCACTGCTCTGAAAGGTTCAAGCCAATCGGTGTCATTTTCTTCATTATCACGCATTTCATTCATACTCAAACTCAGAAAAATCTATGTAAAAAAAGAAGTAAGCCATCTAAAAATAATTGAGGTACTTTAACTGTTGTCTTGAATTCATTTTTATTTAAATGCAAGCCGTAATCCGAGAGTTAGCACCGTACATGGAGTGACCAATACAATTAAGTTATAGAAAAACATATTTCAATCCAATATACGCATCTTTAAAGTACTTAGCTGTTCAGCAAATCAACTGAACAATACAAAGCGTGTAAAAAAACACAGAGGGAAAGCATAGCAATATGGAAGTAAGGGAGGTGATGTAAGTCCTTCCCATACACAAGCTCAAGTTGCAGGTAGAGCAAGAAAGCCAAGAAGAATTTTAAAAGTTGATATAAGACAGTGTTAGCAGTTCTTAAAATACCCATCAGGTTTTCTTGTAAATTAAAAAGTCAGATTCCTGTTCTTATAGACATTAAAGGAAATTTTGTAACCAGGTTTCCAAGAATGAACTTCTCACTCCATCTTTTAGTGATTACTCAAGATGGATGATGGTTTCACATGAGCATCTCCCTGCCAGCAATGAAACTATTCAGTCCCTTCCTCTTCCAATGATAAGATCTCATGCTTTTAGGACTGATTCTTAATTGTACTTAGAAGAAAAGAAAAGTGAAATTCTAGGTCAGCTATAGGCACCTTGTTGAAAATGGTGATTTATAACGGTGGCAGCATGGGAAACTAAGGAGCAGCAAGCCAGCTTCCTTCCTGCTCCAGACTTTTCAGTAGCTTTTATTGTGTTTTGTTTCTCGAATTAACCCTTGAGAACAGTGAAAACAGGGAGGGTTTTGGAACATAACTAGCATTAAAGAACTTAGCCACAATGTGGCTGACTTGTGCTTGGCCTGTGAGTGTATAAGGACACGCAGATGGCTTTAAGGAGTTTCATGCCTTCTTATATGTTGTATACACATAGTCACCAAAACAAGCTGCCTGCTGCTATAAGGGCTGTTCTGGCATCTGAGGACAGCTGAGATGTTCATACAGTGCAGTCTTCCACTTTCCTGTGTGGTACTGCATGAGCCCTCCATGCCCTGTCACTCTGTGTAGAGGACAGTTTCTCAGGAGGAGAGACAGTCTCCATGTTTTTACTTCACAGCTTCACCAGGACAATGCAGTAATAACCACATGCGTGCATATGTCACCTATTTCTAAACATACTTTTTAAACCATAAAACGTACTTTGTAACTTCTTGATACCTGAATAAACACAGTCATTTTAGTTCTCAAAGTTTCTTAAAAACTCCAAGCTCGGGAACATACTGTATTATTACCCAGATTATATCAATACATTAATATCCTGCCTTCTGCCATCTCAAATATTTTTTATTTGGTCTTTGGAGGCATTTTATTATAAACTTGACTCATCAAATAAAAGTGATCCTCTCCATGTACCCTTCAAAACTCCTCACATTCTTTTGAAAGAAGTTAAAGCACAATCTAAAAGGCTTTGCTTTTTGAAATATGTAACAGAATTATGTATAGTGCCTTATTTCTAATTAGAGAACCTACTGTCTATTATAGACCTTTAAGATATGCAAAAATGATTTGAAATAGCAGTGCTTTACCACATATTATCACTCAAATTGTAAATTACTAGTTACATCGCAAGAGGTAAATGAGGAAATATTCCCAATCAAAATAAATCACATGGGCCAAATGAATGTATCTTTTAGAGAGTTGAATAAAATTCTTTCTTTTTTTAAATTCTATTTTATTCTTGTACATGGACATGTTCTACACATTACAAAGCAGACATGTTAGGAACAAGTAAGTGATGTAATTCTTTGATGTCTGATATACCTGATATACTAATGATGCCTGCATACCTAGTTCCTCAAATAGCGTGCATTATTCAGTAAACTCTACTTTAAGGGATTGCTATTTAAAACAGAAAAAAAAAGCAGATTCTTTAAATTTCACAGTGAACTCAGTATATGATTTCCAGCAAGAACCTCACTGCTAATAGGCACTTGCAGACATTCACAGGCACCAGGATATTCTGAGTTAAAGGATGGGCAAGTTGGCAAGCTATGAAATAAAAAGTTGCAGAAGTTGTCAGCTAGCAAAATGGTCCTTTGCCAGCTAGAGAGTGGTCCATAACTTTGTCCTTGCTAAGTATATATATGTATATATATATGAAATGAAAGCTTACAGCTCTTTGATGCAGTTGTTCAGAATCTTTGTTTTAAAGCATGTTTATGTCTGCAGCTGAATAAAAACTTTCTCGTGGGAGTGTGTTTTGAATAGACTACCGATTGCACAAGTGAAGTTCTAATAGTTAGTTGAAGAGCCTCAAAATTTAGCAAGTATTAAACCTTAGTCCTAGGTGCAGAGGTATCTTCCCTCTCTCCAGTCCCAAAGATAAATGTAGGGGACCAGAATAGAATAGCTCCAAAGAATGTTCATTTCTATTGGGCAATAAAGAAGACTCAATCTCCTGAACTAATTATAAGAAATAAATCTTGATGGAAATCTTTTATTTTTGCAATTTTTTCCCTCTTTTTTTCATTGTACTGTCAAAAACAAAGAAAAAAAATACTAGAGGGTAAGAGGAAACTATCTCACAGAAGCCAGAAAGCAAGTGATGCCACATGATGACTTCAAGAAAAACATTAAATATTATAACCATATCAATTCATGAAAATAAGAATGGCAAATGTTTATTTAATGAACTTTAATGAAATGTCAAAAATATTAATCTACAAGGGCTTCTCCAACAGTAATGCCTCCTATTTTATTATTTTGGCCCACAATTTCGGAGGCGGATGTTGGTGATATGGCAGTAGAGGTTGAACCTTCCCACCAATATTCCTTTACATTTTGTTGCCATGTGACAGATGGCAGCAGAGGGGCAGTCTGACAAAATGGTGTCTGACATGGAGTGTGTATGAAGCAAATGTGTGTCACTGAATTCCTCCATGTGGAAATAATGGCACCCATTGACATTCATTGACGCTTGTTGAACGTTGGTGAGGACCACATAGTGGATGAGAGCACAGTGAGGCAGTGGGTGGTGCATTTCAGCAGTGGTGAGAGTGACGTGAAAGCCAAGCTACATTCCAGAAAACCATGCATGGTTATCACATCACACAATGAAGAGTGTCTTGATCAGCTCATCTGTATGAATCAGCTAATGATGGTGACTACGTTGAAAAATTGTGTTTTGTAGCTGAGAATTTGCTCTACCAAATAGCCTTGCTGTGCTCTTTGCGTCTATTGCAGTTTCCATGGAAATAAATAGGAAGTATTACTTTTGGAACAATCTGTATACTTCCTGGCCAAAAATTGGATCTTTCTTATAATCAAGGCATCTGTGAATACAGATCTTCACTCTTGCACTCAGCAGTATAACTTGTTTTCAGAAGACATTCTGCTATAGAAAATAAAGTGAGAAGGAAGCTGAAGTCAGAATAAAAGTGAACGTTGTAACTTAGAAGAAAATTTGTGAAACAACAATTTATTTGTTTTCATGCTTTTATTTTGGAAATATTGCATATGTTCATATTAACAAAGGGCAAAACCAACAACTGAACTTGTTCTTAATTATCCTACTACTTGTTTTATCACCTACACTTGTCATTTCTCTGACAAGACATTGCATGTCAATTAAGAGTGGTAGTCATTTCTGATGGAGAGGAATAATTTGTAACAGCAGCAAAATCTTAAATACCATGCTAAAAGTATCAAAGCTCCTAAGGTACCAGATGTTCATCAGTAGACTCCCTGTGTAGTGAAACAGGATCTCATTATAAAATCAGGAAGTATGTAAATAATCCCAAAATGGTGGAAAAATTAATAAAGATAGCTCATCAACAGACTGATAGGAATAGGAGTAATATTATGCAAATTAGGCTTACAGTTCTACATCAAAGGAACTTGCAGAGCCAAATCAGAGAGGAAGGAACCATTACTATCTGCAATTCAGATCATTACTTATGTCCCCGCCATTAAACTTAAGAAACATTGGAGCATCCTACTATTAATTGTTAACAATTCCTACTTGCGGGGCTTAGCTCTCCCCTTTTGTCATCCACTGCTTGGTGGCATTGCACCCACATGAGACTAATGTAAGGAGATCTTTATGCTTAAGCTGTCACTGCTTCTCTTTTGGTCATGAGAGGAATTACTGATCTGCGTGTTAGGGAGCAAAGTCTCAATAGTGCCAATAAAAAAAAAACAGCTAAAAGTGCAAGATTCATCTCTGGGATCTTTTATTAAAGGCAGAAATTGTCTCTGCCTGGAACATTTACTACATTTGATCTATTATCAAATGTCATCTAGTTCTACTATAATTCAGAATCATTCATTAAAAACTCACCAAGGAGTAGATTCAAACAACTCATAACAGTCATGAGAAACTTGTTCCAATATTAATTGTAAAGGGGGAGCAAGAACACTTCTTTTCACGGTGTCCCAAAAGAATGGGCAGCAAAGGGAGGAAATCTTTACACATACATTCTTACATCAAGACAGATTATTTCTGGACCTCTTTAGCCATCTTCTTTGGGCCTGTTCTCAGATATGGCAGCTCACCAGCGAAAGACGAGGATGACCATGAAGCCACTGTGATGGCTCCCAACACAAGGTATCAGGAAATCATCTGAAAATTTGTAAAATAGTAAAACAGACTGAGCAGACAAAACATATATGTTCACAGGCAGGCAGGCAAGAAAATGGAACAAATGAAAAATACTAAAATGACATCTGAAGTTTAAACTAATTCAATTTGGTTGTACATGACAACCAGTATAGTATCTTTAATTAGCTTGAACATGAACTTCTTACAATAAGAAAAGATGAACCTTCACTTTGTAAAGGTTGAAGAGCCATGGACTAGAGGATATAAATACATGATTTGAACAGACTGATTTTTGTTCCAGAGGCATGCATCCAGCTTAGAAGGCTTCTTGCATCATAGCATTTAGGCAGAGGATTTAGCACGTGTACAACTGGTAGAAAGCAGCCCCTCCCCAGACATTCAGCCATTAAGACAGGAAAACAAGCAGCACGGCTCACTGTGAAAGAGATCTAGAAGAACATCAGTTAGTAACTGAAGGCACCTAAGTGTATGCAGTCTGGGTTTGCCTATAGACAAAGCCTGACTTTTCAAAGATTCGAATTAACCTCTTCTAAAGGTCTTAATATTTGTCATAAGGAATCCAGAGTTTTTATTAATAGTTTTAACAAAGAAATGCATCCACAATTGTCTACTGAAATATCTATTCATTAAAAAATAATCAAAGCACATACAGCCATATACCAGAAGATTAGAATAACACCTTTTAGCTCACAGGAATGTCTAACTTCCTGAAGGTTGCTAGCCCAAATTATCTTATCACAGAGAAAGGTTCTGTCTACATTGGAATATTTGATTGTTTCTATAGGAACAGTTATACCACTGTTTTCTATAGTGATATTGTTAAATCAATATGCAGGATTAAAAGGGTATCAATCTTTGCATAGCCATGATTGCTCTAGATTAAAATAAGCCTTTTCACTTTAGTTAAAACTTCTTCCAAAGCAATATTCTATAAACCAAAGAAAATATTCCAGCTTTACAAAATGCCTTATGTTGGTATAAAAATCACTGTATAAATTGACATGTTAGCACATGCAGTTTTATTTTCCGTGAAAAGTAGAAAATAAGAAGAGTCACTGTTAAAAGTTTTTGTGCTGGTGTTTAGTATGATCAAGATTCTATTTGAGAACCACCACTATCTGCTCGATTTATTAGCAATGTGAAAGAGAGTGACTAGTAAAATGTAAATGTTCATAGATGACTTAGATTAATGCATGTACAGGGAGCTCTAAACATCTTAATTACGCATTTCATTCTACAAAATTATAGGTCTAAAAGTACCTTTGGAGGTTGTCCAATTTAGAGTGCTACCCCAAGACAGGCAGACGTAAGTCTATTTCACTTCTTATATTTATTTTTCTAACCTTTTCCTAAAGGTATATTACAGATTTATGTCCATACTTCTAAATGCATTAAGTTTCTCATTTTTTTCTATTTAATTCTAAACTTTTTAATCTGTTATTATCACACCAGAGCTAAAAAGAAAAAAGAAATTAAAGAAATGGGATGTGGGAACTTCTTAACAGTAAGGGTGATGGAGCACTGGAGCAGGCTGCCCAGAGAGGTTGTGGAGTCTCCTTGTCTGGAGATATTCAAGACCCGCCTGGATGCCTACCTGTGCAACC
>JANHGO010002763.1:0-28975 GCA_024606505.1 Aquila spilogaster
AAGCACCAAATCTCACAGACACACGCAATTTAGGTAAGCACTTAATTCTGATGAAACTACCCTTCAGGAAAGGGCTTATCTGTTCTGGAAAATAGGATTTGAACTGGCAGTTGAGCTACAGTATTTTGTTTGTTTGTTTGTTTGTTTAAAGATTTTAAACTCTGTTTCTTCTTAATCTGTTACACAGGTAGTTTACCATGCCTTTATGGTATAAAAGAAGAAAGCAGTCCTTTCTGTGGTGGGATGTTTGCTTCTTCCCATTTTATGTACAAATACTTATGAATTGTGGGGAAAAAAAAATAAACTTCAGTTTCAAGGCTTTATTTAATTTTTTAGAAAACATTTTACAGTAATCTGTTCCCTCTTCAGATTTGGTATGCAACTTCTTTGTAGAAGAGTGAAGGGGGTAGGCGGGGGGTGTGGGAAGGAACAACAAAACAAATGACAATACTTACTACAGGGAAGAATTCATGGTATGAAGTAGAACTTACTCTTTAAACACTGCATCAATCCCAGTCCATGTGAAATTGAAGATGAAGTTTTGAGGATTTTTTCTGGGGGGGGGTGGGGGCTTTCATATTTAAGGATCAAAGCACAATTCAAAATCCTCAGGACTTAGCTGGAATGCTGCATGGAAAGCCTAATATTGTACTGAAAACTCATGCAAGCATGGCAGGAAATCCTTGATTTAAAACTGGATGAGGATTTTACAGATCTTGTGATGAAGAAACTTCCCCAGTTCTTCCCAGGTGTATCTTGGAACCACTTATTTCTAGGGCTTTTTGAGTCTCTATTTTTTACTAATCATTATCTAAATTGTTTTTTCCTATTAAGAATCAATTACTTCCTCATAATTTTTTATAACGTATCATGAAGTACATTTTTCATTTTAAACATTGTGAAATTGAGTAAGAGATATGGAGTTGAGGACGGGAAACCCATGGAGTTATCTATTAGGTAAAGTGGAATATGACCTTGTTTATTTTAATGTATGTGAACAGTTACTTGTAACTAGGTAATGTCCAAAATCAAATATAAATCAAAGCTTTATTTTAATGTCTATGCTGAAGTGCTTTATTTTTCAGTGGTCAGTAAGGTAGTACTAAAAAAGGTATATTTTTTCTTACAGTAATTTGAACATTTTTCTTCTGAGATTCTAAATTCTCTTCATGGCTACTATTTTTTCCCTCTTTTCTCTCATTCTTTGTCTTTTGCACGTATACATATATATGTACAAGAGTACCATTCATTTCTCATGTAGCCTGTATGATATTTATTCAATGTATATCATTCTTTGTAATCTTCCTCCTAATTTCAAGATTTTGTCTATATTGGCTGTGAAAGCAGACCAGAATATCTTTTTGTCCATTATGACATGGGCTGAACTGTTCTACAGATTCTTATTAGCACAGGACTGCCTACAGATGTTCAAATCCAAGACTGACAGGTCTGTGGGTAGAAACTTCCAGGTAAATTCCAAGAATTTGTTATGAATTGGCTATCGAAAGATTCAATAAATTGCAAGAAAGGCATTTTATAATTATAGGTACATACACAAATAGATGCATAATAAGAAAACTTAGAAGACAAGCTTAAAGTAGGTTGAGATTGATCCAGACATTTTTTGAAACATTGAATATCTGCCAGGACTTTATTTCAAAATTACTCTTTTGGTTCTTAACGTTGCTGTCCTCCTCTGTTATTGAAAGTAATTACACAAAGCAGAGTGTTGTTATGAAAATGAAAGCATGAGTGTATTGGCAGATAGTTGACCTGATCCTTAGGCTACCCACAGATGTCCTCATGTTTCATATGCTGGCATGCAGGTAAACTGAGATTGCCAAATGAAACATCCTCCTATGCGCTCTGCTAGTCTCAGTAAAGAGACTTGGGTGGGAAAAAGATTTTTTTTGTGTGTGTATATCTGCCTCTAAAAGCAGTCTTCATAGCTTTCCCTAATCAGGGATGTACATATATTATTCAAATAGATCTGTCCAGGGAGGTTGTAAAATATCCATTAATAGAAGTTTTCTTTAAGAACTGCTTAGATAAACATTCTTCATCACATAACAGCAGCTGATATTCCTTCAATATGGGAATATTCAGACATATCTCACTGAGAACCATTTGAGATGCAGTATTTTCTCTACTTTTTAATGTATATTTATTGATTTCATTGGTAAAGGCATCTGTTCTACATGAAGTCATTATTCTTGTGCAAGACTGCTCAGCAGCTGCTAAAGGGTTTGAGGGATAAGAATGTAACTAATACACAGTAACATAGTAACATCTGGCCAGATCATAGTAATACCACTGAATCTTACTTTTAGAAAATCAGCATGTTATTTGAGTGTTTTGACAGCAGTAAGGACTGTTCAGTACTTGGAAACAAATCTTGAAACTGTACAATGATGTTTGCACAGATAGTGAAAGCTCTTTATAAAGATTTTTCTTCCATATTTAATTTTTTAAGTAAACAAATGTTTCCTATGGCTTAGTTTTCCAGATAAATTATTTCAGATTTCTGAAAATCAAAACTTTTCTTCATTAAAATGGTAACATACAGAAGAATTATGAAGTTTTGTTTGCAAGTCAATTTAGGCCCACACTGCAATAATAATGACAGGGAACAAATTTTCACTGAGATGGGAAAGTTTTCTGGCAAACAGTTCTGGGGCTTTTGCAGAAATATTGATTGAGCACTTGCTCAAATTATGAAGTGTTCAAGTTGTGATCAATGTCAGATTTTTCTGGTTGTATAGAAAATGGTTCTGAAACTGACTGAATGTATTAGAAAATTTTGTGCACAAATCCATGCTACTTGCTACTGAAGTGAGCATTTTAAGTAAAACTTCTGATAAAATATTTTTATTATACTGTGATGCAGCAACTCAGTACTTGGCTCGGAATATTTTTTTGTCCATTTTCTGGCTTAAAGTACTGTTTTTTTTATTTCCTGTGATCATTTAGGACTCCTAGAAATTGTTGCCACACCAAAGAATTACACTGATTATATAAGGTCAAATAAAATGAAGAAAAGCACTGTTCCAGTGCTGCATATCATTCTGCTTTATGCAGTAGGAAATACTGCAGTAAAAATGCTTCATCATACTTTTTGTTACTTATAGTAACATAGATTGTAAAGTGTCAGTTTCTTGAATGTTCTCTGATATCTAGGTCCTTTTAGCTTTCATATCATCAACAGAGATTGACAGGGAAATATGGAAGTTTGGGCAATGTCCACTAGCTCCATGCAGGTAAAGATTTGTTATACCTGCCAGCTGACCCTCATTTCACATGTCAAACATCGCATTGAAATTGAAACATAAGAATCTGAGTTTCATTTAAGTTAGCTGTTTCTGGGTTACACTTTCACTTTCCACTGCTTCACGGTCTTTGCTGTTGAGGATGTCAAGGGCGTGTAGGAAAGAAGGATCACTTTTGAAATATTAATGACTATTACAGATAGATGGAAGATTTACATGCAACTGGAAGAAAAGTGTTCTAAATATTTAGCTTGGTTAAGAGGCAGGAGTGAAGTCTCTAGGCAGAATTTAGTATTTCTTGAAAATGTCCTAAGGGATTGAGTTCCACCAGTTTTTATGTTTGTGTAGTGCTGTTTGCTCTGTGCAGCTGCATAGGCCTTACCAGGAAATACATTGTATTTTGTTTGTGAATAAAAGGAATATATACCTCCCAAAGCCATAACAAGACACCTCAGTGTATCACGTTAACTTAAGATCATCTTCCTCCCTGCAACAGCTGTCTCTTGTGGCAGTGATATGGATAAGAGACGAAGTTTCCCAGTTTCAACCTGTCTTTGAACTCAGCAGGACTTACAAGCCAGAAGTCACCAACTCTCATGTATTTGCTGCCACTCAGCTTTGTATTCCAACCACCCTCTTTATTTTCCCCACCCTGGTCTTTGCTATGAACATATTAACTTTCTTGTAATGTTCAGATCTTAAACCAGTGGTGTTTGTTGTATACTCAGAATCCCTAGATAACTCATTAAGTTCCAGATTATAAACTTAGTGTAAATCCATATATAAGTACATGTGTAAGATTTCAAGCCTGAGATAAATATTTCCATTTTCTTTCCACACCCCAGTTAAGGAAGTTCCATGAAAAGAGCAGATTTTATTTTTTACCCTATGTGTCAAAGGTTGAAAAGAAAGCTAACCATTTTCTATTTAAGAAGTTGAAGGGTTAGAGACAGCACTAGGGAATATAGTTTGCTGTCCATACAGTCTTCCTCAGGTAAACACCTCTGATGATTAAGACTTAGATGGTGGGTTAGATGAATGAGTTTGGTCTTTATGATGAACAAACTGCAGTGAGGAAGAACACAAATAGGTTTAGGAATTTGTAACTTCTGATGTTCATAATTAATTTTACAAATATATTCAAACATATGCAAGCAGAGCTAAGTACGCATTACTTTCCTAATGTTAAAAGATGTAAGACAATATTAATTACTGAGAAAGGTGTAACACATTCCTCTGCTACTACTACCTGCAGCAAATGTTTGCTTTGTCTGTTTGAGTTACCCAAAGATTTCTTGGTACTCTTATTTCTTACCTTCTTTTACTCTGTAGGCCTCAGAAAAGCAGTAGGGAATATAGGAAAACATATATTGTAAACTTATATTGGGAAAAAAAAGAAAGGTGGGAACTTTTTTCCTCAAGTGACCGGCCAAACGATCTCATGATAAGTTTGTACTGATAAGGTCTTTTCAAGACAGAAGGAAAAGAATGTTTTTCACTGACTTCTCTTACTTACGAGGTTACTGGTTCAGGTACTCTATAAGATATTTTGCCCATTTGGGTACTGACTAGTGTTCAGTCCATACCTACCTCTCAACACTCCTTCCTTTTCAAAAAGATGAACACTGTTGAAGTTGTAAGGTTATTAATAAGATATAATTGAGAAATTTTGGTACAATAGAATTGTACTGTGTAGAATAATCTGCTTAAATTCTTCTCCTCTCACTTGAAAATGTCTCTTGCAAAAAAAAAAGGTCAGGTTTATTGAGTAAAATTTTTTTGTAAAGAGAACATCATGCAAAATATGTTTTTATACAAATATAAAGCAAGAGAATGAATACATATATGTGGCTGAGTGTACAGATAGGTGTACTAATAGACTTGGATAAATAAGAATTTTATCTTTGGGTATGTAAACAACACCACTTTCCAGTTTTCAGAGTACTAGTTTTTGTAATGAAAATGTCAAAGATTTCTACTTAAATTTTCTCAGATAGAAATGAAATTAATTTTAAACTATTTAAGTAAAATAATGCATTATAAGTAAAGGTAACATTCCTTGTTAAGAGAATACAATTCCTTAGGGAGTACTGTAGCTTCATACAGTCAAATATTAGTTTCTCACAATATTGATTTCTGATGCAGTTAAAAATAAGATTTTAGATGTTCTTGCTTTCACAAAACATTGCTTAAGTTTATTTTATAGTGGACAGATCAGTACCTATCAGTAGCTACTGTAAGCTATCAAGTGTTCTTGACTAGTATTTTTAGCTTCTAGTCATGTGGGAACCACTTGCTCAAAATCACAGAGTGTAATTTCAAAATATGACTAAATTTCAGCTGCCACTCATCACCACTCCCACTAATCCTGAAAATGAAAGACATGGGAGAAAGTAGAACAATCTAAAATGTCTCTTTGTATTTGAAGCTAATCTCTTGTTTTAGTTGGCTCTTTGATGTAAAACCCAACATTACTATCCACTGATAAAGTAAAAGTATAGGAAAACACGAAAAAGAATGGCAATGCTTTTTTTCGTATGAGGTATGAGATGAAATGTTTTCTGCAGCCATTAGCACTGTGTGAAGACAACAGTACAAGGTTTTAATCCACAGAAAAGCACAATGCTGAGAAAGAAGGAACCCTCTTGTGTTCTTTATCAGTTTTCCTTGGTGAACAGCAACAACATTTGTCAGAACAAAGAGTGGGAGTGTTTACTAATAGGAATCTTTTTTTTCCTCCTTACTGGGAAAAAAAGGAAAAACACTCTTGTTTTCTACCCCATTCTTTGTTGTTCACCTACATTTTATCAACACAGCTACTTTGGGAGAGTAAATTCAGCCCTTCCACCTGGAAAGAGTGTTACCTAGATAACTGTGTCTGTTGTGTTTTTCATCGGTGGAGTGGTCTTTATTTGCATTGCTCTGTGTAAATAAGACCACAGGTTTCCTCAGGCAACTTCTGTAAAGGCTTGGAGTCTTGACAGCATACTTAAGTGTGCATAGTACCAAGCAGATTATTTGACTCTTACACTATATATATGATAGTGAGTACTGAGTTTCAGCTGATGCTTTTTCTGTATTGTACATTCAGTGTAAAAAAAAAAAAAAAGTCCTCTCTAACTTGCTAGGTAGTAGGAATGTGGATAACTTCCATGACAGATTCTTCTGAGTTCAACAGAGCATCTTAGAAGATGTAGTGAGCACTGAAAAACCTAGTGGGCTTTGATCACTGTGTTGAACAGTATTAGTCAGTTATGGACTCTGACTACTGTAGAAAGGCTTCTACAAGAAGATTTCTAAGTGCTCTGGTCTCAGTTTGCCTCCGTTGTTATATTTATCAGGCTTTATCCTTTCTTTTACTAACATAAAAATGTTTCATAACATCAAGAAACTGTTTTAAAGTTGTTTTGTTCTGCTTTTTAGAAGTTTAACTTCCTGAATCTTTTCTTAATCCCTTCCTAAACATTGTTGGCAAGTATTAGCCAGTAAGATTAACTATAATATGTAGGCTTTCTTTAGTATCTGCAAATAGCTGTGAGTAATCCTCATTTAGACATGGATCTAATTCACATGTACTTTTCAAGCTGATGAATAGCATTACAAAGAAAATGAGAGCATTTAAGAATTTAAATAAAAATTAACTGAAAAATGAATAACATGATGTAACCTTCTTATTTTCATGCGTAACTTAACCTTTCACTTGAAGGAATATAGTCAGTAGTCCACCGAAATTACAAAATGAAGGCAATCAAAACATAACATTTGCATTTAGATGCTAAAAATGTACTTTTAAAACAATATATAGATTCCTTGCACATGCATCTAAATATATTTCCTATTTTTCAGCTTAAGCAATAATCATAGATGAAACTTTACACCTCAATAATACCATTGGAGAACTCTTAAAATTTCCACAGTGGAAATATATTAATAAAAATACATGATAAAATCAAATAATAAAGGCCTTATAATAAAGTGGTACTCTATATAATTAAATTGCCCTATTCCTCTTTGAGGAATTGGATAACTTGGGTTTAAGGAATGGTTTGGGTTGGAAGGGACCTTTAATATCAACCCCCCTGCTATAGGCAGGGATACCTCCCACTAGACCAGGTTGCTCAAAGCCCCACCCAGCCTGGCCTTGAATGCTTCCAGGGAGGGGGCATTCATAACCTCACTGGACAACCTGTTCCAGTGCCTCACCACCCTCACAGGAAAGAATTTCTCCCCTGATATCTAGTATAAATCTACCCTATTCCAGTTTAAAACCATTTCCCCGTGTCCTGTCATTATCTGCCCTTCTAAAAAGTCCCTCCCCAGCTTTTCTGTAGGCTCCCTTCAGGTACTGGAAGGCAGCTATAAAGTTTCCCCTGAGCCTTCTCTTCTCCAGGCTGAAGAGCCCCAGATCTCTCAGCCTGTCCTTGCAGAGAAGGTGCTCCAGCTCTCTCATCTTTGTGGCCCTCCTCTGAACCTGCTCCAACAGCTCGATGTGCTTCTTGTTTTGGGGGCCCTGGAACTGGATGCAGTACTCCAGGTGGGGTCTCATGAGAATAGAAGGGCAGAATCACCTCACTCATTTCAGGTGAATGTAAAGAATTCAAAAATTGCCAGGATTTATTTTAGGAGACAGTTGTAAAGGGCTACCAGTATAAAAACAGACATATAGCCCAAGCAGTCATTTGAATTTCACACATGTATGACTAGCTGAAGCAAAGACTTCTTATAAAGGGATATTGCAGAAGAGCATCTATGGATCTTTATTTACTTGATATATTGAATATTTAGATGCTTCTGACATTCAGATTCCTTCTGATATTTGTATATATATCTTTGTTTCATAAATATGTATTCATTTTGAAAAAATATGGCACAAACAGAAATTTACTATACATCAATATCAAGATCAAACAGTACAAAAGAAATACAAGGAAATGATTTAGTGTGGATCATATTTGAGAAATAGAAGCTTCCTTAGATAAAAAGCCCGTATAGTTATCTGAGTTCTAAAGACTGACAGCACTATTTCAGTAAAGTTTATTGTTCATAACAGACCATTACAAAACATAGTGAAAGACAGAACAAATTTGATTTTGAAGTTGACTTTTTGTGCTTACAGTATGTGATGAGGGACAATGTTCTGACAGCTCAAGCTTACTCAAGCTTAATGACTGATCTAAATTGGAGCTTGCAGATAAAAGAATTTCTTTAGTGATGCCTCAGTTGTCATTGATTGCCATGAGCAATTTTAAAGCTATTCAAGATGAGAATTGCCATCTTGGTTCTGAAGGAGGTAAAAGCGGTACATAAGATTAGAAACTGGAGCAAGTGTTATTGCATCAGTGGAAAAAAAAAAAAAGAGAAAAAAGTTTCTATTACTTGTATACATAGGTGATAATCACAATTACATATAGTATTATATGTCAGCAGGAAAAGACAGTGAATCTGCCGGATTTAATGTGAGCGGTAGCTGTGACAGGAAAGAGAAACAAAAGGCTAAGCATGTTACAAATATCAACAGCAGCAAGATGGCTGAAAATGAAATGTTCTAGGCTGAATTCAATAAGCAAGTTCAGATCAGAAGATCATCTTCTGACTTGATCTCAGAAGGTATTTCTCTGACAAAACAGTCCATATTTGAGAAATGTGCTATACTGTGCATTAACTACCATGATTAGAATGGCAAATATTTAAGCAATGGTAGCGATATGGCAAGATAAAATCATGCACCTTCCTCATTGTGGAGAGGATATTCAGCATGTACAGTAATATGTCAGATGGACAGAAGCTTGTGTTTGGGAGAGGGAGGACTGCAACCATCCTGTTCTTTCAGATATTTTGTGAGCAGTGGTGTCTGACCAGTATTGCTGAGACTTCTGAAAAGCTCCCTTTGCATCCAAAAAGATGTCTCTTGAATTGTGTATTCAGAGCCAAAAGGCACACAAATGCATACGGGTTTCACACAGTTAGGAACATCCTCCAGCAATGTTTGGGTCTAACTGAGGCTTACTGTCTCATTCAGAGAGAAAACTTGATCTTCAGAGCAGTCTCAAAAATGCCTCCAAAGGACAATTTACACTGTCTTTTTGTGCTAACATTAATGGGCTGCTTACTTACACTGGCATAGTTAGGGACTACAAACAAAATTTTATCGCAGAAAACAGTTGGCTGATTAGGACTTCTAATTTGTAATGAAGAAAGGGCCCGGGCAGCATGGTTTGACTTCTGGTAACTGTTGTTAGATATGAAATCAAATGTAGAAATGAAGGCTTTGTTAATATTTTCAGGCTTGAAAGATACTATGCTGCAAGTTTAACCTTATTGACTAGAGCATGGTTTTTATAGTTATTCTATTTTATATTCTTTTGATTAATTCAAGCAATTAATACTTTATGTTATGTCTACAGGCTACTACTGTAAATACAACTTGGCAAATGATACAGGTTTCTTTATTTGTTTAAAATAAATTGGTGTATATCTAATTTTTGGAGAAAGGGGTTTTGTGTTTACTGTACATTTTCTGAGCAAGCATTATGTTAGTTTTCTGTGACCTCTTTCCAGCTGTAAAGATTTGTGCAGTGATGCTTTACCTCAGAGTTAAATATTTAATTTGAATGCATCCCATCGTCTTTTTAAACATCCAGAAAAGAATTAGCTCAGTTTTCTCCTCTTTATTCCACCTATGTCCATACAGCTTGTTGACGCTTGTTTTTTTCAATTCTAATTGCAGTTATTGAGAATAAAATTTTAGTAGATGTAGGGGATATAGCTATCCTTTTTGTTAGTTCATTTTGCTACTGTGTTTCTCTCTGATTTTCTACCAGGCATAGTTTTACATGTTGTGTTTCAAGACTTTTTTTTTCCCCCCCACAATGTCACATGCTAGAGGAACAGTAGGGATGCACAGCTTTCATGCAACGCGTTACTCCCCAGTAACTTTTTCTGAAGAACATTCTGAAGGACTTTCTAAAGATGTCTCCACATTTCAAGGAGACCAGCTGCTCTAGACCTCCAAAGTGGTCAGTGGTGAGTTCCCAGCTGACTTTCATTATATTGCCTACCAAAGTCATACATATATTTTTTCTTTTTAAGTACTGGGCTACGGTCATTCCATATCATTCAGGCTCATAACATTGTATAAATTCTAGGTAGCATCTGAATTAGGTCCTCTGAATTAAACATCTGAACACAACCAGTGGGGAAAGAAAGGCATCTTTAAATCCTTGTTAAAAAGTCTTCCTATCTTTATGTACTAAACAGTGAAAGTAACCACCTTGGGTTGTCACCTGGAAAGCTTAAAACATTTGAAGGCATTAAGACAAATGTTACAACTAGTTAATGGAAATTAGCTTGTACCACATACTTTTTAATATATTGTAATACCTTCATTCATTTTAAACTTTTTTTTCACAAGCCATAATATTCATGTTGCCCTAAAAACTCAAATTTAAATCCAGTACAAGTATTTTGTCATAGTGGTGATCAAGAAATCACTTTCTTCTTTAGAAATTTGATTTTTTTCCCCCTATTCAATCAGTTTTCTCAGATAGGTAAGTTAAAATACATCATCATATTGTTTCTTTTCTTCTCCTACGCTAAGGTATTTGCTATTTTTACAACGAAATACCTTATTGAATGAAGTAATTTCTCTTTATTACTACAGTTATTAATATGCATTTATTAATGACAGATAGAAAATAGGGGTCTGGAAAGCTAGAGTAGAAGGATAAGTAATTTCTGCTGAGGTTACCTTATGTTCCGTATTCAAAGAGATTTTTACTTCTATAGCAGGTGTATTTTATTTTCCTAAGTTTATTAAGAGTTTCTGACATTAATCTCCTGGAATAAGAGAAAGGTAAGGAAAAAAAAAACAACAAAAACATGTAGCCAAGAAAATAATTTATAATTATTTTTCAAAAGTATGACCAATATTAACAAATAAAAATCTGATTGTTATTCCAGATAAATTATTTTGATAATAACCTATGAATTTTTTCTTCGCTTTATTCTTAGGATGAATACAGAATCAGAAAATACATAAATACTTTGTTTGACCAGTCAGAATATGTGAAAAATATACAAAGTTTTAAATTTGACTGTCTTATATGTACACACTTCACAAAATACACCATAACAAAATGTTTTTATCCAGACCTTCTCTTTAACCCTAAATAACCCAAATAGCAATAAAATACATTCCTTTCCAAATATGAAGAATAACAATTGTGTTCATAAAATAGAGCAAATCCACCACAAAAAGTATTGGAAATAGTAATATGTGTTGTTAACATATCATGAGGCTAATATATTTTTTTTGCTAAATTTAACTCGAATGTTTCTCATTTATTTTCATTAAGCTACACATGAAAGTGTACGTCAAATGACAAACAACTTATGCAATTTGAAAGGAGAATGATTCTTCCTGTATAATTGCCTACCAGTGTCTTCTCAGTATCTTACTCTCCTTCATTCTCTCTTTTTTTTTTTTTGTTTTTATATTGTCATCTTTTTAAAAAATTTCTGAGGAAGAAATTGAGGTTAACAGTTTCGGAGATGTATAATATATTAGGATAAATCCAAACTTCACATTTGATCCTAGGCTTGGGAAAGCTATATATACCTTTCTGACAGCACAAATAAATAGCCTGTATTCCAGATAACAAATTTACATGTGTGATATCATTGAAATCTACAAATTACTTGCAGATTGTAAAACCCTCCTGCATGGTGCTCTCTTCCTTATAAGATGAGGGTTATATCTGAGGGCTACTGTACTCATGAAATAATACAGACTTCTGAAAATTTCAAGCAACAATGAATGCATATTTTCAGGAATCTGCAGACTCAAAAAAGATTATATAAAAGATGACAAACATTTTTGAGCATTTCCAAATGTTCCAACAGTTGTTCATTGTTTTTTAAGATACAAAATTTTTCTACAGAAAATTTGATATTCTCATAGCTGGACTTTACTTAAATGTGATGTCACCCTAAGATCTTTTTGAGTATATGTACCATTCAAGAATATTCTACAATATGAAATATTGAGATATTCCTTAATTTAAGAATAAGAATTTGCCTACCTCTGCATTTTCTAAAATGAATTAAACTGTAATATATTGTTTAGTTCTATGCATACATAAAATGCTGAATAACCAGCTATGTAAAAGGCTTGTTCCTTCCATTATCAATCACATTCTGAAAAAAAAAAAAATTGAAACAGAGAAAATCATATGTCCACAACAATGCTGGCCAATTTCTAAAGCAAATAAAACTAAAAGCCATTTTTTAAAAATCTTTCTGCTCCCCTTATGTAATCCGCATTACATTGCCTTGCACCAGATGGTCATACACGTTTTAATATGAGATCCTGCAGAACTGCTATATTTCCCCTGCAAACTTAGTGAAGGAAGTAGACTGGACATATCTTTTGCATGTGCTAGTTGGTAAAATGCTACTGACTCAACAAGAAGCACTTGCTGTGCTATGAAAAATAAGGATGTATCAGTCTGCCTATCTGATGTGGCGAAGGAAGAAAGAGAAGAGCTGAACCTCTGAAGGGGAAGTGGGGTGCAGTGTTTGCAAAAAAATTGTAGCTTATTTTTCCATTTTCCATATTTTTTTATTAGAATTTAAAGATTGTTTCCCTGGGCTCCTTATGTAGTCAGTGGAGGAGTATATGATCCTTCAGAGGGCTGTTCAGAGCAATCCAGTCAGAACTAAATTATCTCACTAAGCCAGATGCTGTGAGCATCCTGCTGAGTAGCAATCCTCCTGCCAGCAGTGAAGCAGCAATGTATTTTGTTGATCTTTGCCCAGACCTGATTGTGCACTTATAACAGCCCTGTCTAGATATTGTTCCAGTCCTCTTTTCCCAGCAAAACTATCATATGTCATTGCTTAACTTAAAAAAAAAAAGAGTGAAGTCATATTTCAAGGCCCAATCTATCAGCCTGCTTCTGTCTTTCCAAGTTCCCTTCACTTTCGCGTTGTCTCCTGCCTTGTTCATTGCTCAGCTTCTCATTTCCAGTTAATGATTTGCTCCCCACCCCTTTGACAAATCAGTTATCTTAGTTTACAGGTGCAAACCATTTCGTTTCATGGGGGAGAAATGGAAATAAGGAGCTTGGACTCTTTTTTTTTTTTTCCTTTTCCCTGTATCCTTAAAAAGCAAGACTCAAAGCCCTGCAGAGTTCAACTTCCACTAGGCCTACTTAAGGAACCTATAACAATTCCCATAACTACTTTTTCTGTGTTGTAACTTAGGATACACAAATCCAGTGTACCATGTGGTACATGGTATATTCAAACCCAGTGACAGTCATCCTGTTAAGATGGGAAGCAAATAAATTCACAGCAAATTTTCAAATAAAAACTTGGAGTGATAAATATCAGCACAGCCACTTTCTAAGGCATATGGTTAACTCTCATATTCTGTCATATGAATAATGGTGCACATCAGGCCTTGTCCCACAGCTTTCACAAATAAAAAGTTTCCATGCATATTAATGCAAGTTTTGGATGTGTGAAAGATTTACTTTCTTAGGTAAATGGAATAAGCACCACTTTTTCTGATATTTCCTGAGGATTTCAAAGTTATAGGAACACTCCCATTTTAGGTTTCCCTTGAGACAAAACAGATGACTGGTAAGTTGCAGTTTTCAAAATGAGACAAAGTTCTTTTTAAAGTATAATTTTTATAGCACTGTGATTGGACTGAATGTTATTCTTAAACTGGTTCTTAATTTGGTACACAGTTCCTAACAGGAGGGAGGGGTGGGAGAACTAAAGAAAAAAATATCAGTTATTGGCTGAAAAAAAGCAGAAAAATCGTAAAAGCAATAGGAACTGAATAAGCACCTAAGAACGTGTACTTAGAACTGTCTCATATGTGGGTTTCTAATGTAGAAAAAAATACAACTGCTAAAACAACCTAGTCCTAGATATACAGCAATTCAGGATTTAACATATACAAGAAATTCAAATAAAACATTAAATCAGCAAAATAAAATATGTAGGGTGCAAAATAGATTTTATAAGTAGCACAACAAAATTTTGTTTGAAGAAGTTAAAAGAACAGCTAAAGCGAGTTATAAAAGAACGACTCAGTTAAGTACATTAGCAGTCATTATAGGAAAAGTGTCTAAAACTTCTGTTTTTTTAAAAGCATAACCTATTACAAACATCTTTAACTTTGTGATTGAGGCCCAAAATATACTGTGAAGTTAAATAAATTTACTGAAAGAAATGCAGAATAATTAAACCAGTGGTATATTATTTTTCCTGCACTCAGTGAAATACAAATGTCAAATAATGGATGATCAGAAACTTCTCTTTTTGTTGAGAAAATTCTATTTTGGACATATTTGGTACAACAAAAAAGAGTCTGTGATCAAACTAGCTTGAAATTTAGTTCCATTATTTAGTTTCATAGGCTGTATTGATGGGCTGAGGCCAATTGTCTGAGCTTCAGTAAGACCAAGTGCTGGATCACAACGTTGGCCACAACAACCCCATGCAATGCTACACACTTAGGGCAGAGTGTCTGGAAAGTTTCATAGAGGAGAAGGATCTTGGGATATTAGCCAACAGCCAGTTGAACATGAGCCAAGAGTATGCCCAGGTGGCCAAGAACACCAATGGCATCTTGGCTTGTATCAGAAATAGTGAAGCCAGCAGGAGCAGGGAAGTAATTGTCCCTCTGTACTCAGCATTGGTGAGGCTGCACCTTGAGTACTGTGCTCAGTTTTGGGCCCCTCACTGCAAGAAGGACATCAAGGCCCTGGAGTGTGTCCAGAGAAGGGCAAATAAGCTGGTGAGGGGTCTGGAGCACAGGCCTTATGAGGGGTAGCTGAGGGAGCTGGGATTGTTCAGTCTGGAGGAGGCTCAGGGGAGACCTTATTGCTCTCTACAACTGCCTGAAAGGAAGTTGTAGCGAGATGGGAGTCCATCTCTTCTCTTGTGTAACTAGGGTTCTGACTAGAGAGAATGGCCTCAGGTTGTACCAGGGGAGATTCGGGTTAGATATCTGGAAAAAATTATTTTCTGAAAGAGTGGTAATGCATTGGAACAGGATGTCCAGGGAAGTGGTGGAGTAACCATCCTTGGTGGTGTTCAAGAAAAAGGCAGATGTGGCACTTAAGGACACGCTTTAGTAAGCGTGGTGGTGATAGTTTGATGGTTGGACTAGATGATCTTACAGGTGTTTTGCAACCTTAAAGATTCTATGATAATTCATCCTTGCTCCAGTGAAGTCAATTTGGGCTTTGCTCTTGTGTTTGATGGAGAAAGTTAAGATGTTAAGTTTATAACTTCATACTGGTGGTGGCATTATAGCATGTTTTTTCTCTGTCTGCAGACAAAACCAACACTGATGTCAGGAAGCACCTGATCTCTTAACTCCAAATTTGCTTTTGTCTCTGCAAATGTGAAGCATCATTTTTTGCTTACTCTTTGTTATATTCCTCAGAAGTGAAGTAAAAAGCAGCTCTTATCTTTAAAATAATGCTTTCCCGCACTTCCAAGTACTTCTTTTATAAATACTCCAAGCAGTCTCAGTACTGCAAGAGGGAACACTAGAAAAGATACAGAATACAAAACATGAACAGAGTTTGAACACCATGTGTTATTGTGTCAAGGCCCTGTACTCTGAAAATTTGTATTTTAACAACGACTAGTAGGTAATTCATCCCATCCACTCATTCAAATAATGCATTGCAGAACTACACAGACAGAACAAAAGATATGCATGCTTTTGCCTTTTATATATACATTTTTAAACAAAACAAACCTTTCTGTACATGGCCTACTCTTGGTCTGCTTGGGGCTGGGGCTGCCCTGGTCCCCTGGCACTGAATTTTCACTTAGGAAATTCAGATAGTTTTACAAATGCTCCTGGTGGGACAGGCACTGGCTACAGGCTGTGCTTTCTCCATGGGGAACCCCTGCTACTACCAGCACCCAGGGAGCAGACACCCACAGGGCACCTACACAAAACTTTTTTACTGATTTATTACTACTGGTTAAATACATCTTTAAGAAAAGAAGGGGAAAACAAAACAAAACAGTTTATGTTAGAGTTTTTAATTTACTTATGTATTGGAGACAATATATTTATTTTCTTACCAATTAATACATAAGATGAATGTGAATTAGTTTGCTGTTATTTTCTATCAACAGCTTTTCACAGAAGGTGAATAGCAAGTATTGAGGGAAAAAAAGCAGAGATCATAAACAATCGTAAGATCTCAAACCATGAAGTAGGCAGGATTTAGGCTCTTACATTGAATACCAGAGTAATGGGCACTCTGAACATCTGTGGGTATTGCTGAATGCAAACATATATGCAAAAAAAAGAGTGGATGCTTCTTCCAGCACTTTCAGTAATGATGTGGATTTTATGAGCATTTCGAGCATGTTCAGCTCTAAAGTAATTATATAGTTACAAACTGTTGTAATACTGAAAGAATTTATTAAAAGAATTTTAATTTGTTGACAAAACTAACCTTGCACTTAGGAAATTCAGATAGTTTTACAAAACTGTCCTATCAATAGCTGAAGACATCTGAAAATCACTGCGATGCCAGATAACTGGCTTAGGCGATAGAAAAAAATATATTGGGAGACAAACATTATTAAACTCTAGTGAGTTTGTGAAAGACATCAGTAACTTTACCTTGGAAAAGGAATATCTTTGTATGTATTTTTATGCTAGGACATTGCACACATTGCTGAACTTGCAGAATGTTGCAGAGCTCTACCATCTAAGAAGTACAAAAGAAAAGAAAAGAAAAAGCAGCAAGAAAGACTGGGGAGAAAAATTAAAGGAATTTTTAATAGCTGAAACCTCTGATGCAGGTAAGATATATTACCAAAACCAGCTGTTCATAACTAAATGAATTAAATTCTTTGTTCTTACAGCTCTTTTGTCTTCTTACTTAGTGATTTGCAAATAATGATGAAGAGTAGATGAAAAAAAGGTTTAAGTACTGCAGTGATACACTGGCATGGATTAAGACTTAAAACAAGTAGTGATTTTTTTTTGTGATATTTCCACTCAATTTAGTCTCCTAAACTAACTGAAAAGAAATTGTGATTCTTATTGATTGAAAAACTATTGTAAAAAAAGAAAGATTAATATTTGGTAAAACATTTTAATGGCTTTATTGTTCATCTGTAATATTATTAAGGAAAGACACTAAATGTAATCTTATTATGATCACATAATTTTTAACAACGCCTTCACAAAAAACATTTTCCTGTTCTGCTCTTCTGATCAACTTGCATAATTCATATGCCTCTAGTACCTCTATAACCTGATAGACCTGATAGCTCTAACACACTTGTCCCCTGCTCTTTCTCAAAGTTTTCAAAGCTTAAATATGCCAGAGGAAAGATATTCTGAGGGGAGATTATTAAAAAAAAAAAAAAAAAATCTCCATCGTACAGAAATTTTAAGCTCTAATGCTAAGCATCAGGTATCCAAAAAAAGGATACAGTAATGCTCTTCTCCAATTTTGAGACATATCAAGCTATGAATATAAACTCAGAGAAAGAGTTTTTGAAGAACATTGCAAAAGCTAACCAAACTGATTTATAGGGAAATGAGAATCTTATAAACAAGTCTCATCAAGATGCCTCTTACCTGAGCTCCCATTTGTGTTTTTCAACTAGAGGATAACAAATACTTCTAAGAGTCTTTATAGTACCCCAGTCTGTCTTTGAGTTGTGTAGAGGCCCACTAGTCCTCTAGTATAGACAGCAAAGATTATGAAAGCTATCTGTAGAGTATTTGTGTTTCAGTTTTTTCCTAATTTGTGCTCTCCTGAGAGTTTTCACTATATTCTGGAGGAAAAGTTTTATTATTTTTAGTGGGTGCAGGAGAGGACCAGCTTTTAAAAAGGAAAAAACAATTCATCTTAGAGGACTAAGCTGTCCTCGTGAAAAAGTAATTTCCAATGAAAGTTATCAAAATAAATGGGTACAAGAATGTATTGCTGCAAAGAAAAAAATCAAAGTGAAAAAGTTGGCTAAAAGGAGGTTAAAAAATAAAAATGAAAATTACTGTGCCATTGAAAGATAATGAAATTTAAAAGAAATTATTAAAAAAGAGTCATTTCATCATTTCATAGAATACTTTATAAAAAAATGCAGTGTAACTCAAACTGCTAAAAGCAAAGAAAGTTTTTCTATAGGAACTGCTACTAATTAGATATTGTTAAAGGCAAAATTAACATTTCAGCTTTATGGTCTAACAAATTACAACAAATCAAAAAACAAACCAGCTCTCTTTACAATACTCGAATTTATCAGCAATAAGGATGCACTAGGATAGCAATATTTTGTGCTGTTTTTCAAGCAAGACTCCTGAAGCAGTATAGGAATGAATATGGAGATACATATTAGCGAGGAATTTCTAATCCATGATGTATACACCATAAAAGTGCTTTTATGCATTTGGGAGATAACAGGCTTGCAGATAATAGCCTTGGTATCCTGGAATTCATGCAGTATGATTTGGATTTCACACACACAAGGGCAGCCACATACCCAGCAGGCTTTGCCAGACTAAAGTCTGAAGTCTAGAAGCAGTTCTTGAGTTCACATCAGTAACTTTCTAAATATCAGGAAAAGTATTTGTCTGATTAAGCACACATTACAAATCTTTACTATAATAAGAATGATAGAATTTCTTGGTCTCCATCAGCAATTTAATCAAAGGTCTAGAATAGGTGGAAAGCCATAAAAGATGCCTGCCAGTTATTTTTTCATTGCTCACAAATTCTCATTTGGTGATCTCAAATAGACTGTTTTCTCATTTTTAATTCCTTATCAAGGTATATTAAAAAAAAAGACTTTGAAGGAAAATTCCATACGTTGGGGAAGATGTGTAAAAGTTAAGTGATATATTTTAAAAGTAATTTTCCTTCTTCCAGTTTGTTCTTGTAAAAAGTTTTATAAGAAAAAAGCCCATATCATTTGGGGATTGTTCACTCATACAACTGGGACACATTCAGACAGCATGTACTCTGTAGTCTGTGACTAAGTCTAAACAGAAGGTCTGCATGTTGTTTCTGTATTTTACAGTTTACTAATCTACAGCTAACAATGTAAATAGAATTTAAGTACTTTTTCTGTTTGAATGATCCCTTCAAATTCTGTGCTGTAAGTTCATAATAAAACAGAATATAATTTCAAGCTTTTTGTCATACCATTGCAAAAAGTACTGTGGGGGCAATTTTTCCCATTCATAGATCCCTCTCTGAAAGAATATGTAAGAAATATTTGAATACATTAAGTGAACTCTCCCTGAGTTTTATGGTAGTTATACTCTTCAAAGTTTTTTGTCTGATACAAGCTTAAATTGTTTCATCTTAGTGTCAGGTTTATCAGGTATTTAAGGTGCATACTACAGCATAAGAGAGCTGTGCATCCTGCCTCTCTCTCGGATACAGGGTAGTGCTTTAAAGTACAATATGAAAGCTGGATGGTCATGTTATGCTGCTCTGGGAATTTCATGCAGCAGAATGAAGCCGTGCATAATGGAGGTGAAAGGATGTGGTTCACAGAGGGGCCACGTGTGAAGGCACTCTGAGAGCCTGGCACTTACAGGGAATCTTCAGCTCAAAGGTGGTGTTTTCAGGGTATGCAGAGGGTACCACTAATCTCTGCATAATCTGAACGGTCAGGAAATTTTGTTTTAAGGGCATTTCTGAGAATGCTGTCATTGGACAGAGTAGATGCAGTCATTAGATCTGTGCATAATAACCAACAGCATTACATCATGCTGACTTACTATTCACAGCCTGATCAAAAGGCCTAGTGACAGACAAGGGGACAAACCTGTGACTGTCCTCCTTCATGTTATTTAATATACCAGCTTGCTATTTTGGTCTGCTGTTGTGACCAGATAGCATTCATCACTTCATTCTTTTACATGCTTTCTGACCATGAAATAGCAAACATGATTTACCCAGAGGAAAAAAAAAAGAAAAAGATTGTAGTCTTGAGGATTACATACTGGCTCACTAAAATACTTTTCAATATTTTTCTCTGCTAGGAAAAGGTTGTTTCCACTGAAATTTTTAATTGTTTGATTTTATTTGTCAGCTGTTTCTTTGTCAAACAATCTCAGCCACTTCTTGCCATGTATACGTACACTGCGATTCTTATGTCCATATGTAGATTAGTGGAAAAAAAATCACTACCATTAGTAATTTCTATTTATCTAGAAAAGCTAATCTTTAAATCCCTTTTTGATGGCTAGCCTATAAGCTACTGCATGAAGGAAACCTTTAGTGCTTCCACTTTATCCTGGTTATTTCTTTGGTGCTATTCAAAGACTCAATGAAAAGCCCCTCTTGCAGTTCTGCAGTTAAAACAACAAAGCACTGCCTATGATTCTTTTTTAACTCAGCTCTAAGGATTTATTCTTTGCTCTTTTTTTCTTCCTTTTTCTGAAGTTTGCTTGTCCTTTTCCCCTTTAAAATCTCTTTATCTAAAGCTGAATTAGTTTTTGCAGCTGGTTGGCAAAATGCCATCGTTTTCTGCTCTGACACTTATTTGTCAATTTTCAGTTGCCTTCAAACTTTTCACTTTTCTTAGTTTCTATTTCTTTTCCCTCCTTCACAGTTTCAGTGGTTCAAGTTTTAGTTGCATTAATAGAAAAAGAGAAAAATCCGTCCTGGAAGTGAGAAAAAGATCAGTTTTCCACTGTGATCAAGAAAAATATTATGAGATTTACCTATTGAAGGTTTTGAAATAACACACTTCGTGCTCTCAGTAGATACTTACATTCTAATCCTAATTTCAGGAAGGTAGCAGGTTAATCCACTACAGCATTTATGTTTGGCCCTAACAGAGAAGTTTGTAAATCTATTCTTGTTTAATTTTTAGACTTTTCAAAGACTACTGTTTTGCTTTATTTAGTTTTACAGTGTACCCTGTAGTTTTAAAACACTAAGGGTTAAGAAATTTTATTTTTTTTAAACTTTCCTGCAGATGAATTTCTGTCATAATAGAACAAGGTTGTATAAAACAATTGCTAACTTCCATTTTAGAATTCTACTCATAAATATTTTAGAAGAATTTGTCAATCTTTATTTTATTTAACATTAAATAATACACTTTAACAATTTAATTTAATACACTAAAATGTGATCTAGAAAGCATGATAGTATTGGTGCTGTTTTACTTTTTGAAATTTAACAGAACTTGTTCTCTTATGTACAGTTTACTACAGATGTTGCATAGAAGTTGTTGTACCAGAAGAGACAGAGGGAAATATAAAGAGCTCCATCCTAGACTTTGAATATCAGTACATTGGTTTATTTAAGCACTGATCAGTCAGGATTCTGCCCTTTCAGTGAGTAAGAATAGAGCATTTAGCAAAACTGACAAAGACTAAGTGTCCAAACATCACATCTTTATTTTCTGTTCTGTAGTGTTCATTTTTTCATATCCTGAGTATAAGAAAAGGACACCATAAAACTTCCACATCAGACTGAGATCCTTCTTTCTGCTGTGATTGCTAGAAAATTATTATTACTGCTATTAATTGTGTTACAAATTATAAATTATTAATTACTATTACACGGACACTATATCTTCACCACCTTTTTTTGGAAGTGGAATAGAGTATTTCTCCTGCTGCTGGAATGCATATAGTAGGGATTTTTCCTATCCTCACAGTCACAGTTCAGTGGAGTGGGTTAGGAACCTGCATGCATTGTCATGTCTTGGCAATTTGAATAGAGAAAAGAAAGGCCATTTCTTAAGAGGAGGAAAACAGAGTTAAAGCTTTCAGTAGCCTTTCAGTAGCCTTTCTTATATGTAAAGTCCTAGAAACTAGCTGTACTGTGAAGTGGTGAATACTAGAAGCAGGTGTCCAGTAAGTGGAAATGTTAAGTAATGCTTACCTTTGTGGTCTGAGTTACTGCAGGCCAATTCCCAGCCGACTTAAATTGCTAAAAGTTACAGCCTAATTAAACTAAACCTCTTTTCTTGCATCAGGTATTTCTTTTTATGTATCTATGTATCTGAGACAATGTATCATGTGTATTTACTTATTTCTTTACTGCTTTTCCACTTCTACACATTAACATTTAATGCCTTTAAAAAAAATTCTGTCAAGCGTTGTGCACAGACAAAACTTCGCAAAGAAATAGAATAAAATTAAAAACTATTTTACATTTGAGCCAAATCCTATTTAAAGGCAGACAGTTAAAGGTGAATTAGGTAAACCACACAGGCCAATAGCTTACCTACATTACACCAGCACTGGACTTTCTAGCTAGTTTTAAAATTAGGCTATCTTAAAACAGATCTTTTCCAAAAAGAAATGAGTCATAAAATTGAATATTAAAATTACACTTAGTGCATCTGGTATATTATTAAACCTTCAGAATACAACTTCATATCAGTGTTGCATTACTTCATTCCACTGAAGAGTGAAGTAATTGTTTAAATTAGTTTTTTATTTTATTATTCATATTATTCATATTAAGATGTTTTGATCTAGCTTTGAACTGAGTCAAACTCTTTACATTTTACCATAAGAAAGTTGATTAAATGTTTTTAACACTTAAACAAAAACCACAGTAAACCAGTATGGCATAAAAAGCTTTAAAGCACTCATGCTTTTACAATAGTTTAAAATGTTATTGTGTAAAATATTGACACTGGGAATAGAAAGTATTCTTCTTAAGAACTGTGGAAAAAAAAAAAAAGGGAGAAATTAATGTCATTTAGAGTCTTCAGGAGTCTTAGCTGCCTTTATAATTCCCTAATATCTTCATTTTACTTTAACTTAATATTTTAATCTAAGCATAAATAATCAGGAAAATGCATTTTGATTTGACAATATAGAATCAGTAAGTATATTTCATATTTCATGTCAGTTTTTCTAGGCCTGAAAAAGCAATATTTTAATGAGATATTTTATATATTTTAAGGTTTCAATCAACTTGTGTGCACAATATCCTGAACAAGTGGCTGAGCTGTGAAAAAAAGAAAAGCACCATCATATCAAAGGCTATATAACAATATTTTCTTTTAGGGAAGCAGGGAATGGATAGGTTTCACAGGTAACTTAAACATAATACAGAGTAGATCTGGGCCCGTGGGCTTGAAGCTTTAATATCCCTTTAATGTAATTATTTTTAAAGTAATTCTATATATTCTCCCTAGCATAAAACTAGAAACCTTGAAGACACAAATAAAACAAAACTTTGTGATTTTAAACAACTCTGAAACAAAAACTACTAGCTTTTTAATTTTATATGTGGACTTTTACTACATATTCACTTTTTTCCTTTTTCTGGTGTCCAGACCAGATCTCCTTAATTAAATCTTTATAGAAAGCCTTCCAATTTTCTCCATTCAAGCTTATGTAACATTACCATTTTTTTTCTCTCCCTACCTTTTCCTGCTGGGAAAGAGTTCAGCTCTTGAACTTGTTCAACTTAGCTCTTCCTTGTTCAGCTTATTGAATCTCTGCTGAATTCAAAATTTTGAAGGTCAGCTGATATCAGTCTTTTTACTAATACATCCCATTTTTTCATCTTTCACTCTCCAATCATACACCACTGTCAACGGTTTACAGGCTGGTTCAGCCTGGTTCTGTGACTAACGGGGTGGGGGGACCCACAGACCCACAACCCAGGAAACAGGAAAAGGGGAAAGGGTAGGGAGATGGGCCTAAAAACAAAACAGCAGCAACGACCTGAGGAGGAAAGCTAATTTACTAAACAAGATATTGGAATGCAAAATAACACAAAACAATATAATTGGAATTGAAGCTAATAAATCAGTGAGAGCTAAAAAAATGAGAATGTCCAAAAACCAAAGGCCTTACTCTAATGCTGAAGGTGAGACGGTGAGGGAGCACACACACTGCAGATACGAGCAGTAAGGGAAAAAAAAGTCTGCATCTTGTGACATGCGAACAGTTTTATCTTTTTCTCTGAACAGAAAACAGAAACACAAAGTCCTCTGAGGTATGTAGTTCTTCTCTTTTGAGACAGGTATGCCCAGAACTATCGATGATCCACGGAACTGGAGCATTAACTCTTGAACTCCCAGTGCACTACATGATGTTATGATGTGGAATACCAATAACAAAAATCATAAAACCATGACAACCGCTCTTACATTATTATTCAATTTCACACTTCTTACCCCATATGATCACATTTTTCCTCCAAGTTCCCCTAAGTAGTCGCCAGGATTCCTAGCTTTTCCTTTTAAATTGCTGTTTAGTTGGTTAATTCTTGGAGAATCATTAAGTATAGCAAGTGGAACGACTTGATTCAAGTTCAAAACTGTGGCACATTTCAAGAAGATTAAAAAAATATTTGTAAAGATTATAAAATCCCATTTCTGAAACTGTACTTTCTGGAAAAATCAGTCTGTCTGCTTGAAAATGGTCTGCTATTTTTGAATATACTCTAGAAAAAAAAAAGTAATGGAGCCACAGGGCATTAGCATTGTAATTCCGCTCTTGACAGCAGAAATACTTCTGGAATTTACAGATGCCAAGAAAAACATTCAACCACATAGAAAAGTATCAACAAAACATTGTCAACACAAGGAGTCTCTAAAATATTCAATGTCATCAAGAAATATTTTCCAGATTTTGAAATATCACACACTAAAGATGTCCTCCTGCCAAAGTACAACTCTAAAATATTAGATCTTCCTTCCAGTTTTAACTCCCTGGACAGCACTTCCAAAGAGTGTAGTAGCTTCTCTACTACTTTATTTTCTCTCCTTTTATTCCAAACAACATTGTCCTGAATATGTATTTTATTTTCTAATCAAGTCACAGTTTATAACAAGCCATCAGCATTACAAAAAAAGAACATACAGTGCAGAATATGACTTTTCAGTGCATATTTTTGTGTTATCTAAATCAAAACTGTAGAAATAAGAAATGATGTAACTTTGTCTCTTAGAAGAGAGATTCTGATCTGATATCAAATGCAGGTGGAAAGTCCTATTGAACACAGAGTGGAGGAAGTGAGAAAGACTCCTACAAAAAGTTATGTTTAAGAAAGAAAGTGCATATACAAGTTGGCGGATGCTCTTATTTCCTCTCAGCTATAATGTACCCACAAAAGAAAGAAAAAGAAGAGTTTTTTAGTTAAGTAATTTATGCTCAGAAGTCTCAAAGGAACTAGTGATTCATTGCCAATTTTAACCTATTTTGGAAAACTGTGAAACACTGAGATTTGAAAATGTTGTCCTATTATCCAGAAAAGAATATAACACACAATAACAAATCTGCTAGCATGACATTCATTTCAGGTACAAGAACGGTTTCGTTATCCTGGAACATTGCTAGCAATGAAGTAGACTACAATTATAATTACTACTTACCAGGTTGCCTTTTTTTTTTTTAATTTTTATTTTCACTGAGTGTGGGCATGGTGATCAGAAGTCATTATATCGATACATAACACTTGCAATTAATTCACTTCCTATCTGTAGTAAAGGGTGCTTTATTTATTATTCAAACACTATAGCTCATGAAATTCACAGCTACGAACTAGAAGTGCGTTTGCTTGTGTCAGAAAAAGATCAATCAGCAATACTGTTTTATTTATTTATTTATTTTCCCCATCATCTTTTGGGATTTCTTTCTTGCTACAGTAGAAACCTCTTTCAACACATATTTTACAGTCTTTTGAGTCTGGTTGCTGAATCCCTGTAGGGGATGAACAAGCAAAAGGTTATGCATAAATTGTATGTGAAATACAATTTGAAAGGGGCAAGTTATTTTAACTTGTTTAAATTTGCTGCATAATAATCCTCATCTCCACTTTGAATGAGGGAGGAAGGGAGAAGAGTATGAAAGTTATTGAAAAGTGTCTAACTTTATCATGAACATTGCATACAGTTTAATAATGATCTGATGATTAGCAGACTTAATAAATAAGAGATGGATTACTAGTATGGTAATCGAAATCAAGAGATTTAAATGGGCAGAATCCAGAAAATTTGATTTAATATGGCCAGACAAAAAGGAACATGTTTCAAATTAAAAAAATGCAGTTTGTATGTATGGGATGGCAGAATCTGCCTAAGAAAAAAAGTGACTAAAGTAGATTTTAAGTATTATCATAGATTATAATCTTAACCTGAGCTTTCTGTACTTCTGTGAAAAGAGAACTAACAAAAGATTTGAATTAATACTGAAGGGGAATGGAGAAGGGAAATGCTGGAGAGAATATACCATAAAATAAAAGAATGCACAGTGGAGAATCTTGCACTATATTAAAAAATGTAAATAACCAAATTTATCTGGTATGTTGAAGGGAAGTAGAAATACATCTGACAGCACACATGTATGATCTTATTATCAGAAACAGAACATAATCTAATTACTGGGAATTAAAAGGCAGTTCTGGAAGATAAATTGCAGTTATGGATTCTGTATTTTTTTCCTCTGCTCTAGTAGAGGAATTGATGATGGATACAGAAAGTGCCACACATACTATGAGAAAGAACCGAAACTCATCTTGTTAGTTTTAGTTTGCAAAATTTCTTCTCAACTTGCTTTGCAGGACACTGGGGTTCTCACTTTCCTTCTGATCATGGATACAGTTCACTAAAGCATGGATGGGGCCATGGGCAGCCTGATCCAGTGGTTGGCAACCCTGCCCATGGCAGAGAGTATGGAACTATATGATCTTTAAGGTCTTCTCCAATCCAAGCCATTCCATGATTCTGTTTCCATCATTCTGTGACTGTATGATGCAAACTATATTTGCAAGATGCAGAGGAGATGACAGTAACAGCAAGTGCAAAGGAGAATGCAGCCTGGAAGTACAACTTGACTTGATGACTTTGCAATAGCAGTCTATAAATTTAATTTCTTTTTTTTTATCAGGCTGCCATTGAATAATACTTTTGAATCAAAAACTCCCCATATTTTAAGCACCCTATGAAGTTGTCTAAAATTCAGTCTGTCTGAGATTCAGGTTTTTCTTTCCTTTTAGGAGAAGCTTCTGTTTGTAGATCTTTTACAGTTCTGGGTTCTTATAGTAAGGGAGTTAAGTTGTTTCTTTTTATAAACTAACACCTTTATTTTTGAAGGCTTGCTGTGTTTCTGCTGCTTCCATCCCAATTCCAGTAGTAATTATAGTATTTTCCCAGTATATAGGTAACAGGTATTTTTTTTCATCTTACTGATAAATATGAAATCTTTACCTCCTACCAAAATTCATTTTACTGAAACAGTTGATAGAATCAATGAAAAATCCCCACAGTCTCTATCACACTACGAGTTAGGCTAGAGGTATTTATTTCTTCTAGCGAAAATGAGTTGCTTTCACACAAAAAACATTAGGATTCATCAGGAGAGCACACAACGGCTCCTGCAGGTAGACGAGCACTGTGACCACAGATTAGAAAGAAGGCAGCCTTGTAGTATTATCACTGCTTTAGAAATATTCTTTTAGCCAATTGCACTTTCAAGTATGATACATAGATAAGCTTTGTAACAAAGTCTGGAACTCCAGCTTTCCCTTTTGAATTAGACATTAGTGTGCTTTATTCAATGAGTGAATTGTCTGCATATTTATGAAGCGAGTACTCACTTCTATGTCTGATACAAAGCCTGATCCTATGTGCTTAGCATGAGCCAAGCACATCTGTTGGATTTAGGGACCATACATAGGATAATGTCCAGTTATCTTTTCCTTACAGGGCTTTGGCTTTTCTTGAATCATTTGATTGAATCATTTCCAAAGCAAAAACTGAAGTACTATATGAACTTCCTAACAAGTATCTAATTCTTTGTATGCATTAGCAATGTTGCAGACTTTTTTGCTTGTAAGCACAATTCGAATGTCAAAGTTCACATTCTTAAAGCTCACTCATTACATACTAGATTAGATGAAAAAAAATCCACTTGCAGATCCAGTCTCACTACACCACAGTTCCTTATTTGTACAGCTGATGTTATTGTTTGTATGTTAAACATATTGTTATAAGATGTTCATATCTTAACAAAGGGAACCAAATAGATGCATCATAGGAAGAAAGAAAGCGGCAATATTCTTAAAAAGTTACAGATGATAATCATTTAAAAAAATCTGAGTGGCTCAAAAGCCTCCACATTACTAAAATCATTAAGAATGAAGATTCTACACTTCTTTAGATCCTCCTATAATTTTTAACATCTAAAGTTAAATGAGACAAAAAGCTATTAGAAAAATGGTAATTAGTATGTAGAAGAGACACAATTAAAATAACCTGGTTGAAATAAACACTGCTCATGGACACTGAAGAATAAAATCTTTTATTTTGGTATGGAAAGGCCAAATTAGTTAAACTTTCATTTCAATTTGAAATGCAGACTTTTCTTCTCTACCATTTGGTACTTACCTGTGTAAGTATATAATGTGATGTTGAGAGTGAAGATGCTTAATTGACAGTATTAGTTTGACAGTATTCACGTGTTGTGGTTCTTCTGAAACAGATACTACAAACTATCATTAGTGTATCATAAGTACTCTTCTTTTAGAAGAGCTGTATTTTCAAATAAATACAGACCCATCTTGACTATGGGAAGTCATTCTGAACATCTATGATGGCATAATAGCGCTGCTGAGTTTGGACACCTGCCATTCCCACAGAGCTAGCACACTGGGACCACCTGGTCACCTCCCCTCCACCACTTCCTCACCACGGCAGGGAATTAGCTTTTC